>JANSTT010004293.1:0-30511 GCA_026745375.1 Platyura marginata
TATATATATATAAATACCTGAGACATATAACTTAAGTACTTCCAAAGAATACATTCTACACGGCTTGTTTCATTGATGCGTAACAAATATGAAGATCTGTGCTTTTGTTAACAATTTTACATGTCCTTCGACAAACCTAAACAATATACCTATGTATGTAGCTATAGAAAGTACCTACTTATGTATGTCATTTGTTTTCAGTAATGTGATTTTCTTATGTTATGTAAATCCTTATTTCGACCACCTGCAATCCTACATACATTTATAGATTTATGTTTTTGAACATATCCGTAAGGTGTTTTCATCAGCGTGTATAGAGAGGCTTTTATTAGACACGTTTATAGACAAATTTCGACTAGGTTTTATGCCAGAAAATGAAATGCTGTCTGATTAATCAACAAGTAGTCCTCCGTGAGAATACTTTTAAAGTACAGAAATTTTTTAACACACCTGATTTCTGGCAAATTACTAAATTAAAGTATTCTAATGGAAGATGCACGGAACAATAGATAAATAGAAAATTTAAAATGAATACCCTTGCGGCACTAAATCAAACAGAGAGAGATACATATATTATATATTCATAAATAATTACTACAATTATTTAACTAGTTATAATAATATAAAAATAAATAATATAAAAAAGTCTAAAAATTAAAAACTTCTTGCGGTTTATGGCAATTCAAATTTGATTGCACCATTTTCGAAATTGTATTTTAATAATTCTAAGAGTTATTTAAAGGTAAATATTCATTAATTTACCTTTACAAAAAAAAAACCAAAGAGTATGCGGTTGGCGGTCGGTTAATAACAAAACTAATTGTCTTAATGTAAAAATAATTGTGTAACAAACTCAAAAACACGCGCACCATTTGAAATAAACTGAAGCGTAAATTAAGAGACCAAACATTTTGTAAATCATTTTTCATGAAATTTTTTGTTTTTTGTCTTTTCAAATATTTTGACCTATAGTAATTGCATGCCAGCAATTTTTATTCAAAAAAAAAATTTTTTTTTACAAAAAGAAAGAATCTATCCATTTGAATTATTCTGATTTATGTTATAATTCTCAAAAAATGTTTTTTTTATATATTTTCTGTTATCTTTTGTATAGCAGCTCTAATAAAAAAAATGAATGGACATTATGGTACTGATAGCCCATTTAGTTTCAGGTCAGTTAACATTATGATTGTTGATTTTGGATGACCAGTTGTTCATTTGATTTGATTTGTTTAAAAGGGTATGATTGTATTATGTGCATATGTATGTATGTGAAGCAAATTCATTTAACACGTTGCGATAATGGATATTATTTTTATTTTTATTTTTTGGTTAATCTTATAAATTAGTTTAACTTTGATTTAATTTCAAGTGCGCATCGTTGGTGAAGGAATCTATCACAGAGAATAAAATTGTTTGTTTCCAAAACTTTTCAATTTTTTTTTGTGAAACAACGCCCGCAAATGGCAAAAAAAATGTAAAATTCGAAAAAATAAAGTAGGTATTAGGAGTTCATAAGTTTGTATCAGATAGAAAAACCCAGAGATCGCGCTCCATGTACCGTTTTGAAATTGGTTTGTGGAAAATTTTTGTTTTTCGAGGTATTTAAATGAAAATTGGGATTGTGAGGTTTTTTGGGACAGCCTAATGACAGTTCTAATGGCACAGTTTTTCTATATTCCTTCATAATACACTCCTATGATTCTTGTTGATTTTTAACTGAAATGCATATAAAACAAAACACGAATATTTAAGTTTCTCCCATTTATTGAAAAACAGTTTTTTGGTTTTATTTATATTTCATTAACAATAATTGATTTTGTTTTATTATTCCTAGGGAAGTACACACAGCATATCTTGCAGGTTTTTGTCAGGTATTGCGAAATTAATAAAATAAATTTTTAAATAACCAACGCATATTTTTTTATTGTCTGCAATTAACAAAAATTATTACTGGGGTATCATACAAGTAATTTACTTATAATTTGTACAATTAAAAAATAGACTAGTTAATCTCCTACTTACGACTGTTTGCAATAAGAATTGGGAAAATTCTTTTAAACCATGAAACTACGAAAATCTAAATTACAGCATAAGAATTTATTCTAAAAATGTATTCCACAAAAAGATTTATTTTTTTCTTTAATCCAAATAAATTTAAAAGATTGATTGCACAATTTGTATAGTAACTTATAGTAAATTCTTTGGCAGCAAACAAAATTTATTTCGAGGAATTTTCAGTTGTAAAATTGTTTAAATTAGTAGACGAAAGCAAAGTCAATTTATGCTAATAATTGCTTAGTTTTAAAGTAATTTGTACTAATTTTTTTGACAAGAAAATACTTTAAATATATTGTCTTCTCTTTTTTTCATTTCAAATGGGTTTACTTAATAATTATAATGTTTAGAGGTTATACAGAAACAAAAAAAACACCATTTGATCTAAAAATGTTAATTGTCCCTCGATTTTCACGGCACATGATTTACACGGTTTATAAATTTAAAAAAAAAAAATTTATTATTTTATATTGAACGCACTCATTTAATGTTGCTTCTCGTTTTACACGTTGTCGATTTGTATGAATTTGTTGCGGAACATATCTACCGTGCAAATTAAGGGATGGGTGTATTCATTTATCTACGAGTATCTACTAAACCAACTATGATTAAATACATTGTTTCTCAAATGGGCTTAACTTTACTTCTTCTTTTTTTTTAAACAAAGTTAATCAAACAAAAAAGTAAAGCCCTTCTTTTCAGCTTTATTTGTTAAGCATCGTTTCCATATACCCTCAGGTTTTGATGTTCTTATGGTTTAAAAGTCTTTATTGTATGTGAATGGATTTATATTGTATTTATCTGAACGTGCCAATCAAACGAGAAAATTCTGCGCTATTTGAAACAGTTTTTTTTTACATTTTTTATATATCTCTGTGATTTAAAAAATAAAAATAAAATTCAACGATACGTACACATTTGTCACGTTTTCATAATTCCCTGGATAAAACACTTCATTGTTTTAGTTTGCATTTTGCATGATATTTGTCCTACTAAACAAAGGCCCCATTTTATAAGAATATATATAACTGTATATATGTATGTATGTAGTTGATGCCTCCCACCGCCTCTGTACCCAATCTACCCATTTAACGTGTTACCATATAGTACATACATATATGTACATTTCACTATATGTAAAATGTATAATAATGATACGTGTGTGTACACCATGCTTTTGTCACCCTAGTAACAGAAGCTCCCCTGAAGCAAATATTGTTGTACATTCATACATACATACATATATGTATATTTACCATTTAGATACTTCGGATAGTGGGCTCTTAAGTTCCTCATGAGTTTACGACACGCGAACACATCCGTTATATCGTTTCTCTTGAGCTTTTACGCTATATGGGTGAATGCACATATTAGAATAATTTACGTACATTTTGACTAGATCTTTCAGCGTATAACAAAAATATTTTTAATGCAAATTTTTCGTTTATAATGTATAACCACAACGGGAAGTTTTAAATATTCACACAGTTTCAGTTGTTTGTTGACGTTTCTGTTAATTCGTAAAAAAAAAACAATACAAAACAAATTCCGAATTGATGATGTTTTTTCAAGATTAACATTTTTTATGGGTAAAATGTAACTTTAATACCAAATTATAGCTATATATATGCCTATATTTGACACTTTCATTACGCGAAAAAACTATTTCAAAGTACCCAGTGAATTGAGTGAACTAACACTCTATCAATCTAAAAACAAAATTTAAAATGGAAAGCTTTGTTGCTTCAGGGAGATTTAAACAAATACAATTCTTAACAAAAACTTTAATGTTTGCCAATTTTTTAGACAAATTTTAGACAAACAAACAATGAATTTATTTAAGCGAATATAAACTTATCAAACTGAAGTAGCATTTTAGAAGTATTTCAGTCCTCAACATTTTTTCATTACTATGTATATCCAATAAAGAACTGATTTGTTATAGATAATATTTTGACTACAATTTTTTACATCTTTCTAATACGTCTAAAAGAAACCTGAGCTTCCATATGGCTTTTGAATAAAAAAAATATTATTGCGTAACAGACGGTTTTGAATATGTATGTTGATACAATTCAACATAAAGCACATATTACATAATATTCAATGCTACCTTCCTTTTTATACCCGTATGATGTTAATCAAAGGGTATTATAACTTTGGTACGGAGTTTGTAACGCCCCTTAATACTCATCGAAATATGCATGTCCGTCCGTCCGTCTGTCCGTGATCAAGATTCCGGCCAAACGGAAGTTGACAGTTTGTTATGTAGTCCTAGAGTAAGAACCCTATTGTTTTTGGGGCAAATCGGACTAAAAATAGGGGAGGCTGTGGTACAGTGTACTCGAAATGTAGAAAAAATGAATATGATAACAATTATAGAGAATATAAAAATGAAGATTTCATTCATAGACCAAAAAGTTGTACGACCTTCCGTTATGGCGCTGCAATCAATTTTATTGAATTTCTAGGGTTTTTAATCATTTACTCGAAAAGTATTTAGATTACGGAAAAAATGAATATGACAAAAATGATAGAGAATAAAAAAATGAAGATTTCATTCATAGACTAAAAAGTTCCACGAAATACCGTTATGGTGCTACAATCAATTTTATGTCAATTCTAGGGTTTTTAATCATTTACCTATATTCAATTTACCCAATTATATTTATTGTACCGACAAAATAGACACGTACAAAGTTGTAAACAATAAACAAGTACTCATACGGGTATATTATAATCGACGTAGCCAATTTTTCCTTCTTTACTGGTTTATATACAAAATGTCATCATTACTTGAATGTAATTTCATTAATTTTATACAGAGAGACTTTTTTTTAATTTTTTCATTATTTATAATATCCTCAATGATCTTATGTTTTGCCTGACAGTATTATATAAATCCCTCGTTAAATATAACGAGTTCAACATCATCTGTTTTGATATTCTTAATGATTAAAAAGCCGTTTTTGTATCTATGGAAACCAAATAATTACAGTTCGTTTTGCTGGAAACAAAATAACAATCCATATCATACTTGAATAAAGTACACAGACAACTTTTTAGAAAATATGGATATGTAAAGCAATTAAATAAAAAATACCTATCTACATATGTATAAGTAGATTATATTTGTGTGGAAACGTTAATTACATACATAAGTAAGTCCTCAGTATGTACCTTCGTAAGTATGTAATAAGAAAAATGTAATATTAGGATTCTGGTAGATTATTATTTTTTTTTATTGTCAATTTTCTTCTGAATGACGACAACATAGTTTAAAATATAGAGTTATGACCCTTATTGTACGGCTTTGCAAAAAAACTTAAAATCGTTGTTCTAATCTCCTAAACGGTTTACATTTTACCCTACTTACTTTCTTACGATTTGGACCAATTTATTGCAAACCTACTTATATGTAGTTGATCTGTACCTAGACCTAGATATACTGACGTATTGCCTGCCGTAATTGATAAAATTGAATTGATAATTGGAAAAAATTTCATAGTAATTTATTGTGGTGTTTCATTTCTAGTATTAAAATCGATTATGTGGCTATTACATATAATAAACTGACTGTGTACACTGTACGTACAGTAGGCTTTATGTAAATATATAAATTGATACTTTAAACTTTAAAGCTTTAAAACTTTAGGAAAAAAATATAAAACAATGAGTTTTACCTATAACAATTTTAGTGCGTGCATTTCTACAATTAAAATTATATATTTATTATTAAAAACTATTTTTTCATGTCCCAAAGAATTAATAATGGTTCTGAGATAATAAATACTTTCAGTGTACCTGTACTATAATTTTTTACTATTTATAGTTGAAAATTGATTTTGAATAAATTAGCTATGTAGCCATAGTATGAGTTGTAGGTACTTTAGTTGATATTTAATAATAGTAATAAAACTGGTATATGATAGTTATAGTTCAAAGGACAATTTTTTATTAACCTTATGAACACCGCCCTACACTAGTGCCACCGTACAAATGACATTCCATAGATAGAGTATTGTGAGTGATATTCTGATTCTGAGAATATTCTCCAAAAGTTTTTTTTAATAGCTTTTTTCCGGAAAACAATTCTGAAAATATTAAGTAAATTCTCCTAATTTCTTGACGCACCCCCAATTCTACTAAACTTCGAGAATATTTTCAAGAATTTAATTTGTCTATTCGACTTGAGTTTATAAATAAATGCCAATAGCGATAGACATTAAAATTGTAAGTACCTATAATTTATGTATACCTATAGCTTAAGTCATTTTATCGAGTTTACGCTGTAGTATATAACTATTTATATTTGATTTTAAATTAGCCATTCTCCTCAATATTTAGTATTGCAACTGCATAGCAGAATAATTTAACAAAATTTTTAAATACCTAATATGCATTGGTGGTAGTGGAAAGTGGTTTTAAAATGTTTTTATGTAATTTTCATGCGATTACCTTTATCCAAACTAAATTAATAATTAAACCCTTTTCCGTACTTAATCTAATTTAATTTAAAATCTCACGTGCAATAATACATTTTTGTTAAAAATCTAATTATAGAGAGTCACGCAATGTTTTTCAAAATGTACTTCATATAACGCATGCCGGCCGTATATTATTTCAAAACTGGTGCAGCAATAATAAAATATTTCACTGCTTTATTTTTTATAGAAAGTGAAACAATATATTTGTTTTATGCAATATGAGTTTCTCGTATACTCAAAGAAGTGGTTGAATCAAAAGAAACGTGAATCATCATAAATATACTAACGAAATTCCATAGAAATTAAAATTCAAATGATTGACATGATCAGACCAGATTAAGCAGAGAGAAATGATTCAGATTTGTTACCGTGCGTATTTCGTTGTTTAGTATTTATTTTGAATCTACAAAATGAAATTTTATTTTCTAAGTCGTTTCAGTGAATGTGTAGAGATACTTATGAAATTCTATACAGATTACTTTAAATATTCATAAATTAGTTGAAAACGTAAAATCATTAATTTTAAGATCAAATTTATAAAATTCGGGAAAACAGATTTTGCTAATTTTCGCTTATAATATCCCTTAGCTTTTTAATAAAAATTCATGCCTTCTAAACTACGGTATCATTGTTCGGAGAACTTTTTTTCCATTAAATTTTTCAAATATCTTTCGGAAAAAAAATATTTGGCCGACCAATATTTTGAAAAATTTGCATAAAAAATTAATTCCAAAAACACTACAACAATAAAAGATTTTTTAAAAATCAGGGGATTTAATTTCAAAGCATCACGCAAATCAAAGCTGAGATATGTAGAATTGTAGATGTTAGGTTATCTCGTCATTAAGTATTTATTAAAAATGTTTCAAAATTAAATTTCCGTTTTTTGTTCCGAATTCCAGTCCGAATACAGTCACTTAAAATGTTTACAAATCAATTAAAAATTTGAGAATTTTTTTTTTTTAAATATTTCCCAATATTTTGATATACTGATGGGTTCTATACTTTACTATACTATTTGTATTTTTGTTACCTTGAGGTGATTAATTATTAAAAAAAAATTATTCTTATCATAGTTAATTAGCAATGTTTACAATAAATTACAGCTATAATGTCAATCATAATCACATCAACATTCATTAACTTGAAAAGATGAAACAATAAAAAACTAATAAAATATTTTAATAGCCAACTAAGTAGTAATAATATTGTCACCATGAAATATATTTTTCTTTTACCATATACGCTATAGTAACATTAATACCCAGTTATCCGTACATTTTATATAAGATAAAGAAACATTTTCCACAACTAAACTTTGTTTATAAAGCCATAAAACGTCATTATGCTGCATTTTGCTGTCAGTACCAAAAGAAAAAGAAAAGTGTTATACCGATAAACACCTTACCAGAGTTTAGATTATCATTACAATAAAAATGATATTTAGTGTCATTTCAAGGTAATTTGATATCTTTGAAGTTGTACATATATAATCCTCTATATATAATATATGTGCATATGTATGTATAATATGGGAAGGTGTTCAGTTGGAACAAACAAATATATATATATTAATTCAATGTGAAGAGTATAGTATCCAGGTACCTATATCTAAGAATATTATGGAAAAATGGTTAGTAAGTTGGTATTATAATCCCACAAAGGAAACCGAAGCGATGTTCTTTTCTAGTTTCTACATTATTTACATATATGTATATATAAATACACAACAACAACAAAAATGTAGAATTTTGTATTAAAGAATAGAATTACATACGAAAGACGGGAATGTTCCACTTCTAAGATCATTTAAAGAGGAAAATCCATTTAAATATGATTTGATGTTATCTAGAACACGCAAAACTGTTGTATTGAAATGATGAAGGATAGAAGTGTATACACACTAACACTCTTTAAAAAGATTTTTTTTTTTCATTAGTAGGTAACCTATATTAAAAATTATGTAGTTAGTATACAACAAACCTTGAATGTTATTGGTAAGTTTATGTTGACTTGTTAAATATATTTCAATCAGTTCATTGATATATGATTGACAAGAAATATAAATAAAATTGTGATATTTTATTAAGATACTATTAAAAATTCTTTTGTTGAAATAAATTCAAAGAACATTAATTAAATGGATATAATAAGGCAATTTTAATTGTCTAATTGGTTAAAAATAAATTTCAATTCAAATCTGAAAATTTGACATATGAAATGAAAGAATGTTTTAATAAAATATTATGAGGAAGCAACAAATATGCCCAACGCCAAGTTTTGTTAACTCTAATTTTAATAAGAAAATTACATTTAGTTATACGATTTGTTGCTACAGGAAACACTATACATATAACTATAACTATAACTATAATAAGTCAGCCCAGTAAAAATAACTTCTATTCGATGTGTAGGATGCATTACATAATTAACAATTTATTAACCTTTTGCAGAACATAAACTAGACCAAAATAATAACCCAATAGCAGAGATTGAACCAGATTAAATGTTAACTCTGTGTTGCTTAAAATGTGACAGAAATAAAAAAAATATTATCTCTAATGGATAGCAGATACAGGTATAGTTTTTGAATAAAATATCACCGCTAAAAATCGGATATGCTTACTGCCAAAATGTATATATCACTGGGTGATCCGCATAATTCGTTATCAAAGATCTGTGAATTTGTTTATCGATGCAGTGGTCTCAGATAAAAGGTAAATCAACGAAACAATAGAAAATATTTCATTTCATATATGTACCTGTAGGTTACAATATTGGTATATCGTCGCGGCATAGTGTGGTGAAGCGAGAAAATAAAGTATTAAAAGTAAAAACAACCTAAAAGGTATAAATTCATTTATTGTTTGGTTTACATTTATTATATTATTTATCAGAATCGCTAGCATAGTTATAGGAGTAATAAAAAATCCGTATATAAGCAAAGAAACAAGGCTTTTAAGCAAATTACTCACTTTATTGCGTCCATAAAATACATAAAACTTTCAATTAAAATATTTTATTATGGGAAATAAGCTTAGCATGCTTAAAACGCAAGTCCTTTTCCTATTATAGAGCAACAATATCGTTTTATATTACTATACAGTTTCGATATACTATAATTTAGTACAGTACGAGTATATATATTAATACATACATATATTATATGAACGAGCATAAGAATTCTAGCTATGTAATGATAATTACCCAACGATTTTATGAGATCCTGATTTTTTTAAATAGAATCGCCAGATTGTATTAAAGGCAATTAATCCTATTTTTAAACTTTATGATTTAACTATGTTTAAGGTAATAAAATTATTTATTGTTAGTTAAAATTTTTATTTTGAACATTATTCCATTCTTATTTATGGTAATTGAAAAATAGCCAATTTATATTATTATTATTATTAAAGTCTTGTATCATATTCATACATACGTATGCATGTTTTTATATACTATACATATGCATGTATACATTTGTATATAGTCCTGACATATGTAACTCAAAATATATTTGACCACATTTTAAATGAACTACATATAATTTATAATATATAATCATGATCATTTTGTTTCCACCTTCATCCAAATTAAAAAAATAATAGAATTTACATTTTGAGGGAGTATAGAGAGAAAGAGAGAGGCAAGGGGAGAATAGGAAATGGATGGGAAGGCAAGGTGTGTCTTAGGATTGGGAATATTGTCCATTTTCTTTTCCTAAGTTAACATTTTACTATAAACTTCCCCATACAAATATATAACCTCTTGTTTAGAGGTAAAACCAATAATTTAATGTTAAATTTGTATGAAGGACTTTTGGCAAAAGAATTTTATACAAAACCCTATTTATTAAATTTCAAGTCCTTAACTCTTCGCCATTTGATTGAGAAAATAGTGATTATTAGAAAAAATTGTATGGGGTGGGTGAAGGTGTGAGGGTCCTTTGGCAAATTTTGAAATGTTAACAGATTTGGTGACAGTAAGCTGTGATCCAGGTTTTTAGGGTTTCTTGTTTCAAAATTATTTTGTAAGTTCTTTGATTTAATTTTTACTTCCGTACTGTATATACATACATATGTATTGTATGTATATATTAATTTTATGTGGAAAATTTTAAATTTTTTTTTCGCCTTTTTTCATGTTTTCTCCACGAAAATACAATAAAAGAATTAAATTTACTTTACACGAAATCTACTTTATTTTCTTTATTCAAAACAATAGGTACTCGTATTTTAAAATTAAAACTAAAGGAAGGTAGTAATAGGAACACGTGTATTTAAATTTTTGGTACCTTTGTGTTTTCCTTCTTTATATGTTTCTTCCCAACGTTTTTTAGTGGCTATCGTTTAGAATATGAGTGCTTCTACTTATTTTTTGTTACTTTCCAACGTCCTTCGGTAGAGAATGTTTGACCTAAAGTTTGTGTATTCGCCTTTGATCCTTCTGTATTGTTTCTTGTTGTAATTTCACTCGTGTAATTTATATATCGTGCGGTAATGATGTTATTTATGTTTAATGTTAATAATATTTAAGTGTGTTCGATTTCCCTGCTAGCGATCGTATCTCTATAACTTTTCTAGTTATTCGCTTCATCATTTGCAAAATCCCTACTCTTTTACAAAACGAAATTACAGGAATGTACTTAGACAGGACAGGATAGATAGAGGAGCATTTAACAAATAAGCTTAAATTAATTAACATTGATTGAACTATTTTTGATTAAAAAGTGGATACTATTGGTAGGTCTAGGTGATATACATTTTAGAATTTTATAGGAGTTGACACTAAATTTTTATTTTTATTAAATAATAAGAAAATTTTCTTACTACAAAATTCTACTTCATCCATAAAACAAAAATATTTCTTTAATACAAAATTCTACTTTATCGATAATATAAAAATTTTCTAAAAAACAAAAAAAAATCCTAAGAATACCTAATCATATTCAATAAATAACTTCAGTAACCAATTTTCCATCACCCCCGTATATGTACAAAAATTATAAAATTTTGCACGACTTGGCTTGGCTACCTACCTACTCTTCAACATACAAAGACATAAAAAAATCGAGAATTTATCCGAACAATATTAAAATGTAAGTTCTCTTCCTTTATTCACTGAAAATTGCACATTGTTTTATATGCGCTGCATATATTTTGAGCGGCAAAGGCTATCAGATTTGCATTGAATGCATGAAAGTGTTAAATTATGTCGCATTTTAGTGCCTCAGCATGGAATAATGTTTTGCATAAAAATGCATCGTGAGAATAATTTTGTTATTTTTCATCAAACATATATGCATATACGCATAGGTACATACATATATGTATGTAGGTTGCTTTATATCTACCCTACATACATATGTATGTACGTACGTATAAGTAGTAGGTACATTTACAAAATAGCCACGGATAAAATAAACAAAATGTGTCTCTTAGTCAAAGGTAAATTTTGGCTAAAACAAAATTTGTATACACATTTGCTATTGTTTTATAAAAATGATGTGCATGTGCATCCACATATATACCTGTACAAGTGTACAATCTACCCTTGAATGTGTATATGTAGTTTTGTTCACAAAGGTTATAGAGAATTTTATTTACATATTTGTCGTTTCTGTCCTTTAGTAGAACAAAAACATAGTTTTTAGCTTAAACGAACGAAATACTCAATTATTATTTGAATTTATGGATTCTACAATAGGGTGGGAGGAATTCGGAAAATTCTAAGTTCAGGAAAGTTGTGTAGTGGTCTAAATAGAAAAAATAGGGTTAACATTTCAACTTTTTATAAAATGATTTGAGACTGATTATGTGACGTTTCATAGGTAATTTATGTTCAACAAATTTATAAAGCATAAAAAATCCATTAAAATGAGCGTATAATATCTCCATACAATATTCTTATTATGATTAAAAATTATGGAGCTCTAAATATATTATTATAGAATTGAGGAAACACTACAATTCTACCTTATTCTACTTTTTTTATCCAAGCCAATTTCGAAAATCTTCATATCGTAGTAGACATCATATCGATTAATTCTTATACAAAATCGCATTTTATTTTATGAATAAAATAAATATCAATATTATTTGATACTTCTAACATAATATAACGTCCTTTCTAGTAAACCATTAGTATACTCAACTTCTCCTAATATTTACAGTTATTTTTCCATATTCCTTTTATATATAATTTTCAATGCCTATAAGCCCCTAAACAAAGTCTCTTATAAATTTCCAGTCATTGTTATTTTAAAGGTGCCGTGTTTATTATTTAAAATGTTTCCCCAGTGACCAAAAAAACCCCAATTTTTACCCCGAAAATATCCTTAACAAGTATACATTTAATATCTAGGGTTGTCTGCAAATTATGAAACATTTTGCTTTATATAAACATAGAATTTGGTTTCGGTATAATAATATATTTGATAAAGTTGGGTGTAAAAGCATTGGAGCAACTGATATCTAAGTTTGGGTAAATAAATGGGGCAAGTGTAACGTGAAACTAATTCAATATTTTTTGGGAAGATATTTTCAAAATGGAAAATATGTTGATTATTATATACGAGTATTATAAATACTAAAAATTGTTCATTATTTATCTGCCAATTCAAAACTTGTTTTATAATATATTCTTCAGTTATTTCTGCGCTACGTTAAATCTATAAATCTCAAAAGAGAACAGAAAAAGGATTAAGTTTTATGTAAAATTAATTTATCATAACACAATCTAAGTTCATTTGATCACAAAATAATAAAATATCTGTTTTTATATCCATTTACAAAGAAAAAATAAAATTTATTTGTCGTGTTATTCATCCAGACGATTTTTATTTGAACATTAAAATCACTAACGGACTGAACTTATTTGACAGAATGAATTCCTAATTATTTTGTGTCCCATGCGTCAACACATTTTCATCGGACAATTATCAAGAAACATATGTACATATATACATATATATTTAATATTAATCGAAAAAGTAGGTAAATATTTTTTATAAATTATTTCTCACATCCTTAATCTTATATATCTATATATATCGTTTATTTACAGCCAGAATTCACTAAGTACATTTTGCCATTATTAGATTTTTATACTAAATTAATTCATTATTTGTAATACCAACTTTATATTGGCAACACCTCATAAATCGCAACCAGATATTTTAATGGTTGATAGGCGCCATTTTCATTGCAGTAAGACAATCGTGCTAAGTAAAATATAACCCTCAATCCTTAAGTTGGTTTTTGATTTAGTGAATTCTGCCTTTAAACCAACGATATATTTTTTTTCAGGTATTTATACAAATATTGTTTTAACTCCTATATTACATATATAAAATACCTATACATATTTATATACCATAGAATTCGCTAAAATCCCTCTAATCAAATCGAACAACAAGTTCAATTAGATTTTGAGTAGAGTCAGTTACATATCGATAATATAACAAAATAAACATCTGTACCAGCCACAAAACCAATAAAGGAATCAAGTAAACTTGAAAAAAAAAATGAGTAGAGCAGAAGAAAATAAAGATTATTGGTATCATCTGCACGCACATTCCTCTATATAATATTGAATTATCCTTTCTACGAAACTATTTTTTATTTGATCAATGTGCCCCTCTGGTTATAGTATTCCATTTACGTTCTGTTGGCTCAAAGGACTAGACTAAATTACATCTGATATAAAGGACATGAACTGGTTACATAAGATATCCACCATTGTCTGTTTTAAAGGATTTTTTCTCTTTCATCAAAAAACATCAACATCAATTGAAACATGTTTTAATCGAGTGCTATTCATTCAATTGGAGTTTTTTTTTTACTTATGAAAGGGAAATTTTCCTGTTCATCTAGGATATATATAAGGGGTGGGTTTTTAGTGAATGGATTTTATAGGTTTTTTTTTTTATTCTTGAGATTTATGTCAATTATTGGAATTAATGTCCATCTAACCACGAAGTATTTTCAAATCCCAAAATAAAAGTACAATTGACTTGACTCTATAATTAGATCATAAGCATTAATTTTCATTGACAAACTAAATTTTTTATATTATTTGTATAGTTTCTCTACAACTTTTGTTGTTGTTTGTCAATAAAAAATCTGTCGTAAAAAACTAGAGCACAAACTTTCCTAGTTATGTATATATTTTGCTATAAAACCTTTTAATTTCTTTTTAAATCTAAAAATAAACTTTTGTTGTTGTTGCTCTTGATAGTTTTTAAAGTTTTAGCTATTTTGTGAAATCGAAATGAAATAGTTGAAGACTTTAAAATAATGTATCGTTTTTAATCGAGTTTAGATCGGATTTTTATCCAAACTAAATGATAAAAATAGTTAAATCAAAAATAAATTTCTGTAAAAATACAATAAAAAAAAATTTAAATTATTAAAATAAACTTAAAATAACTAAACAAAGAATTAAAAATCCTTATTAGTTAATACAATGAAAAGCTGACAGCTTAATTCCTTCGTAAGTATCAATTTCATAAGTATGGCCATTTTTCCTTGTGAACTTAAACTGTTCTGGTAAATGGCCGATGACTGGTATTAAAAGAAAAAATAATCCTACATACTCAAAAAAAAAACAATTTTTGGCGATTAACGAAAATTACCTACTGACATTTTACTTTTTGGTGTGGTAAAACTCTATTTAGCATTTATCATTTATTATTTTAATATCACTATATCACTCAAAAGATTGATGTGTTTTCAGTTTTCATACGTTCGTGTCAATATTTTGTCATATTTTTACTTTTTCTCGCTATTACTTAGATATATATATATAACCATTGACGTTCGGTGAAAACTTAAGTTGAAAATCGTCTTATCGTTTTAAGGACCTCAATTCCCCGGCTCCTTTAATAGAATTATAAAGTTGAAGTGAAGAAAGTGACTATTTAAGTATGATAAAATTTACTGATTTGAGTATTAATCAGTAGCGACTATAAACGAGGAAACAAGATTTATATTTTATTGATAGTGAGAGTGACAAATAATTTTTAAATTTATCCGAACCACTTAGTGAAACGTCTATGTTAGAAACTAAATAAGACACAAGCATTATCTATATCATTTGCATTTAGATTTCAAACATATGCAATAGACAAAAAACAAAACAAAAAAGCAAAATCATTTCCTTATGCAATTTCATGCCAAAAATGTGCCAGCCTAGAGCATGATGCATTATGCATGAAAAGTGAGAAGTGTTTACCAATATGGTTTTGTTTTTGCAAGAACATCAAGATTTCTATTTAAATAATCGTGATCGGCGGAAGTAATGCCTTATGGGATATAGTTTTATTGTAATCGAAAGTTGTTCCATTGATTGTGTTTATTATATTTTTGAGAATAAAAAATACGTGATCTACAAACTTAGCAACATTTTGTATGTACATAAAAAATAAATGTATTGTTTTGATTTTTCACTTCTGGCATGCAAAATACTAGAATAATGTAATTTATTTTGGTGTTCGTGCCCCTTTGAATGGCATCAACTATATATTTATTAGGTAAGTATATGAATCTCAATGAGATAGATAAAAATATGTGGATACTGTCTATGATACAGCTTATAAGAGTATGGATCGAAATTATCAAATTTAAGATTTAAAATTTAGTATTCAAAAAACAACCTATTTTTGTAAAAATTCTTTTATTGAAAAGGCTGAAAATAAAATATGAAAATATATGGCCAAATAACCAATTACCTACATACTTCTAAGAAGTCTATGCAGTAAATTAAAGATTAAAGCAATTAATCTCACAAGAATTTTTTAAGAATTCATGCTCAAAAATTTTAAAACCTAAAGTATAGCATTTGGCTTTCCAATTTAAGAACCAACTTTGAAAGTTCTTTGAATTTTCATTGCTGATATTAACTAGGTACGTCACGCTGTCTACCAAAGTGAATTTCATATATTTCCATTTTGTGAATTGAAAATTTATTCTATTTGAGTAAAAATAAAACATCCCTCAAGAGTCAAGCAACCATTACCATTCAAGTAAACACGTACTGTCTGGTCTACCAAAAAAAAAATAACAAAAAAAAAAAGAAGAAGTAAAAAATCGAAACACAAAAATATCTTAAAAACAGCGTTATACGTTTATTGCCACCAAAGTATTACGGTAGATATGTACCTGGAATGCAAAAAAAGGAATAAAAATATTCCAGAAGAAGAAAATGTGAATATCAATTTCAGCTTTCCGGCGAATAATCGTAAAACAAACAGCCACCCCCAAAACAATCATTACTATTTAGTATTCAAACAATGTACAATTATTCACTCTTTAAAGCCACATTTTAAATTACGTGCATTTCTCGTATTCCTCTTCCAATTAGTTTAATTTATGCGAGTGGTGAACGAGAAAGCAAATTTGATTTCGTGCTCTAATTACCACATTTTTAAATTCTCCTTTCTTTCTCCTTCTTCTATGCTTCTCGAAGGAAAATCGCGGATTATTTATTTCTTTGATTGAAAGCGACATAATTATACCATTTGCATAATAAAATAATGGCATATCAATTTGAAAAGGGGATTTTTCCAAATGAATTTATACATATAAATAAATTATAATGCCGGTTTTGTTTGGTATACTGTGTAGTAGTCTAAGAAGGTATACGAGAGTGCTAAGTTATGGAAGAAATGTTCCTCGTTGCCATTGATTCTATAAAATATAAGAAAAGAAGGTTTCAGTGTGGTATCTGAATAAATAAGGTGACAGTCGTTGAATAAATTTAAAGATGTTTTAACAAATATAGTCCTTTTCATAGAATTGGTAGGGTAGGTAGGCATACCTATTTTTGAGTTTAGAAATTTTCCAAATTACATTGTGAACCTAGAGATTCAAGTCCTTTTTAATAAATTAATTTTTAATTTGAATTAATGGCATATTTTGTTACGTGAAGTAAAACCATGAGCTTTAACTATATACGTAATAATACAGAAATGAAAATCCCCAAAAATTATCGATTTTTACAAAAAAATTGGGAGGCGAGTATTTTTTTCATTTACAATATCAAATTTAAAGTTTCGAGATCAACACGAATCTTAACACCAGAATTTAAAAAGAATAAAACAAACATTTCAAAATGTATTTCATTAGTGTGTGTATTTCTTTAGCATATTTATTCCGTAGAATCTCGCTATTATAGTTAAAGAATAGATAGTTAAATGAGTTTTGATAAATATACGTTAATCGGTTATTAAAGTTAGCCCATATATAATAAACTTAGTACATATTTAAATACGTGATTCCTTTATCAGGATAATTTTTGGCCAAAGGTTTTTGGAGGGATGATCAGAACAAAATAATATCTAAAAACATATTGATTCATGATGTAAATAATGAAGAATATTCAGATCTATCATAATAGATATTTCCTGAACATTAAGCGACAACAAAACACATTATATTTCCCTTTTCAAAATATGCCTCTTTAGCAAAACTTTCATATTCTTCGATATTATCTCTAACTAATGGCCCCCTCGTCTTTTATCTGATTGAAAGTTTACAATAAAGCTTCTGTGATAAATTAGATATTGGAGAACTGTATAATTAACTGAAAACCCTTATGTAAAGTGGGAGGCCATGAGAAATTATAGAACACAAGTGGTTTTGTTTTTTGGTGCCAGAAAGGAAATTTAGTGTAAAATTGGGACAATGTTAACTGATAGACCCAATAAGGATAATTTACATAATCGTTTGCTGTAGGTGTTTCTGCTCTATAAACTCGCTTTTGGTGTATGTATATTATTATGAGTAAGCATATTCAACGCTATATACATGTTTGTATAGTTAATATATACATCTATAGGAGAACAAACAATTCATTGTTCTATAATATTAGTTAAGGGTTGTTCATAGGTTTCTGCAACAATGTATATTTTGTTCTACATACAGGGCACTTAACATTATTATCGTTATTTTACGAGTTAGAAGATATCCTCTTGTCTTTTCATTCTATTAATCAATAAGTATTAAGTATGCATAATGTGGGTTTGTTTAGGGTTGCCCCACTATCAATAAAATTTGGAAAATGTTTTCATCTAATCTAGACTAAAGCAAGTTATTTCAATAAAGTAGGGATTAAAAGAACTTATATAAAAATAAAAATGCTGTTAGTCTTAGGTTCGATAATCTTATAGAATTCTAAGAAGCGATAAATGCACTTTAAACAAGAGTGACACACCCTGTTTAGGTAACAGAAAAATGGTGAATCACAATGTTGTAAAAATCTCACTATTTACTAGTAGGTATATTTTTGTTAATAAGTGATACTAAAATAAATATAAATAAATGATACTAAAATAAAGTGTATTTTTCGCACGTCATGTCACGAATACTTATAAAAATTTAATTATAAAAATTACATACCAAAATACTATAGGACTTATATTTATTTCTATCGATTCATCAAAATTATCCCACATCATTTGTTTTTAATTTAACACGAAACACCTACACTTTTTTAAATTGTTAATTGTTTTATTTAAATAGAACCACAGAATAACTACATTTTGTTTTATCAAGCAATTTTTAATAAATGATGATCAATTGATCAGTTCTGCCCGTTCTGACTTAAAATATTACTAAAATTAGAAATGTATACAAATGCGATATATAAACGGGGTAATGATTAAAATTTATTGCTGTTAAAATTTAATTTTTGTGCTGACATGACGTAGAAACTAGGTTTTTTCTAACCATGTGAAAAATTGCCTAGGGATTCGGATACTTAAGGAACCATGAAAATCAATGCTAACATTAATTTAATTGTAGAAATTGTCTGAATTTAGTGTATCAAGTTTAATCTGGGTTTTTGTGATTGTGGTATTTTATGGAAACTAAAAAAACTTCACGAATTCTTAATTTTTAATTAAATGTTCGATTATTGACGATTTAAAAATGTTCAATTAGGACTCAACACACACAAAGTCAGTCTTTAAAAGTTTTGCTTTTTATTAAACTGAATGTGTATATAAAGAAAAGGCACATTTCCATTAACGAGAACACAGAGGGTTAATCATTTATATGAAATCTGTCTAATAATAATGACTCGAGTAAAAGAATGACTTAGAATGACAACGAACGCGAACAATGTCCCAAGAATAATTGTTATGATTATCCCCACGCTAGAACAAATTTATTTTATATTTAAACTATTTTAATATATGTACTGCTTACGGATATTTCATTATTCAGACTTGACCCTTATTATACGACGTGGAATTGGGCTAGGTGACAACCCTATAAATGTGAGCAAAAGTATAGTTTTTTTTTTATTTTTAGGTTTAATTGAAGGCTTAATGTCACGCTAAGGTAATAAAGACAATAAATACTGGAATGATTTATTTTAATCCTTTATTTAATTTTCAAGTAATTTTTATTACTTATGTTTCATAGTTAATTTGATTTAATATATAGGATGTAGGTATGTATATATATCCATATTTGTTTTCTATAATATTAAACTGATGACTTATAAAGTTCACATATGTCATAAATTATAATTTATGAATTCAGCGTAACAAGCCTTTAAAAAGTAATAACACTTGCAACAGCACTTATAAAAATATTTCATTTTCTTTTATTATTGTATTTTTTTTCCCATCTCCTCTCTGTTTGATGGATATTAACCAATTAGAATACAAATTTGTAGTTTCATCATTTCAACGTTGCCGATCCATTTATAACTTTTGCAAACACGTGCAAGTGCATGCATTCAATTATTATATGCACACCCGAGCTAGTTATATAATTTCATAATAGTCATGCTCGTCCATTCTGATGGCAAACATTAGTTCATTGACCCTGCCTGATACGATTTGAATATGATGAGGCTTGGCACGTTTGTGGTGTGGCGTTTTTGCATTAGGGGATTATGTTTTTAACATTTCTACATTAATGTAGATATGTAGTTGTAGGTGTAACTAATAATTGTTAACAAAAGATAGTATAGATATTAAGAGAGTGGTGTCAAATACTAATTAAAATTAGCAAAAACTATTAGTTGAGTAATATGTAGACTAGTATATAGAATATTATAGTATAAATAAAAAGAATTCACACATCACATTTCGATTTAATTAAAAAGTACAACAATAAAAATCAGCCTTTAATTAAGACGCTAATAACAAGCCTCAATCAAAGATTTATACTCAGTAAACGCTAAAAACTTTTTATACCCCTATGATGTAAATTAAAGGGTATTATAACTTTGATACGGAGTTTGTAACACCCCTAATATTTAGCGTTAAAAGTTTTTTACCAGACCGTTATCTTTCTCGTGAAATTCTAAGTCGAAATATGCATGTCTGTCCGTTATCAAGTTTCTGGCTAAACGGCTGAGGCTAGAAAGGTGATATTTTGACAGTTTATTATGTAAGATTTCTATTGTTTTTGGAGCAAATCAGACAAGGTATAGGGGAGGTTGTAGAACAGTGTACACCTAATTTTGACATAAACCATTGGAATGTAGAAAAAATAAATATGACAACAATTATAGAGAATATAAAAATGAAGATTTCATATATAGACCAAAAAGTTCCATGATCTACCGTTATGGAGCTGCAATCAATTATATGTAATTTATAGGGTTTTAATCATTTACTCGAAAAATATTTGGATTATGGAAAAAATTAATATGATGAAAATTATAGAGAATAAGAAAGTAAAGATTTTATTTATAGACTAAAAAGTTCCATGATCTACCGTTATGGCTCTGCGATCAATTTTACGTAATTTCTAGGGTTTTTAATCATTTGTATTCAATTTTCTCAATATTATATTTGTTGAAATAGAAATAAACAAAGCCGTAGATAATAAACAAGTACTCATACGTGTATATTATAATCGACGTAACCAATTATTCTTCATTTACTTGTTTTCTTAATAAAATCCATGCATGGAACTTTCAACTGCCAGAAAAAACTGAACGCCAGGACATGAAGGGATCCGAAAACGAACTCAGAATATTCTTACAAATCAGAATTAACTTTACGAGTCTTAAAACCCTCTACATAAAATACAATTTGAGTCGAAAATCTGAAGTTGGAATATTTTATTTTGGGCAATTATTCACACGTTTTATATTATGTAATTAGCATCTAAAAAAACCTAAAAAAGACAGCAATTTAATAGTGTTAATTCATGACTATTCACAATGATTTAAATTTAATATTTAACCATAAGAAATGCTATTTTTTCTCCTTTGTATAAAGGTTTTCCAGTCGAATATACATGGCTGCCTATGAACATACATATGTATGTATATTCTTCATTCATTTTAGAAACAGTAAATTCTCTTTCATATTAAGAATATTATATACATTATACATATACATACATGCTTCATACTTCTCTCGATTCTCTGCTTCAATTTTAATAATCGCGAATATATACGAAGTTATATTCTGTGTTCCCTCTAATGGTAGCAATTTTAACACGAACGTCTAGTAAGTACAAATTTATGTATTAAAACATATAAAAAATGGAATTGGTATTATGACTGACTATGGATTCATTTTAATTTTGCCATCAATATTTTAATTGATCGATTTTAATAAATTAAAATTGAAGTGGTTGTGCTCTGTCATTTATTTATAATTTAATCAATTGCAATTTCAAAATGGAATCATATGTAAAGTGCAATGGCTATAACTATTATTCAATCATTTATTCATTCAACCCTTCCCTTAACTGGGTATTTTTTCGTTCGTTAACACCTCTCGTCCATTTTTTATTTTTTGCTCGTACATCCTCAAAATACGGAACAATAATAAGAGAAAAAAATTCACAAAAAAATAAAACAACTAAATAAATAAAAGAAAAAAGAATCCAAAACAAAACGCTTTATATGCCTTTAACGTTGATTAATAATTTCATGTTATGCTTTATTTCTTATTCCGCTTTCAATGAACTTGCACTCGTTTAACATATATATAACATGCTCCTACAAGTGGGAAATATTTGTCATACATATTTATCCCTTCCATTT
Organism: Platyura marginata; assembly: GCA_026745375.1. Classification (NCBI taxonomy): domain Eukaryota; kingdom Metazoa; phylum Arthropoda; class Insecta; order Diptera; family Keroplatidae; genus Platyura; species Platyura marginata. The sequence goes on from JANSTT010004293.1 coordinate 22,566, forward strand.
CGGTTGCACCATGTCTGTATTGCGCATGTATGAATTGCAGGTGCCGCCGCCATAACAATATTTCCAGTAACTAACGTACGGTGTTTCTCTACAATTCTACACAGAAAACTATATACGAATATCAAATGGAAATGGAAAGAATTACCAAAACTATATACATATACGAAGTAAGTAGATACTCCGAGCGATCACAAAACAGCGAACTCCCAAAGAAAGCTCAGTCAAAGAATTCAGTTCGAGTTTGTCGGTCGTTCGAATTAGACGTTGAAAGATAATCGTGAAGTTTACTGTGCAAATTTTTACTGAGCGTATATTCAATATATACATAATATTGAGAAAAAAGTTCCAAGTAATGAAAAGGAGTTCTTCCCACTATACAGAAGTTTATACACACAGAATAAAAAAGAAAATTTCATTTTATTATAAATTGTGCTTAAGCGCTTTTTGACTTTGCCACATAAATGGAGAGAATTCATTACCAAGTTCTGTTATCAACAGCTATTTCGTGACTAGAACCAATCAATAACATTCAAAAGCAAATGTTCCACAATGCAGGAAAATTCGTTTTTGATTTTACTTACTTTGACCATTTTGACATTTCTGGGAATGGCAAATACACAGTGTTCCTGGGAATATAATGAAAATAGTGTAATATGCCGTCTCAAGGCGTTGGATAGTAGCGGATTGGATTTACAGGGTGCCCAGGATGCACACAAATTAACAATACAGTGTAGTGATAGATTTTTGTTTGAAAGTGAATTGCAAAAAAATATGTTTGCAAATTTAGGTGGTAATTTAAAAGAAATTGTAATTGAATCTTGTAAATTACATCAAATATCTAGTGAATCACTAAATGGACTAGAAACATTAAAACATTTTACAGTAAATACAAAAAATGCTGAATGGGGACTTGGAAAAAGTTTAGAACTTTCGGCCAGCTCATTTAAAGTATTGAGAGATATAGAAATTTTAAATTTGGCCGATAATAATTTACGTAGTTTGCCTGTTGGTACATTTTGTGATCATACATCATTACAAGTATTGAATTTGACAAAAAATCGAATTCGATCGACGGAAAGCATAGGATTCTCAAAACAACCATGTTCAGGTGAAGGAGATTTACGCATTTTGGATGTTAGCGAGAATGAACTTTTATCAGTGCCGGAAAATTGGGGTGCATCAAAATTACGACGCTTACAGCAGCTCAGTTTACAACACAACAATATAACAGATGTATCAGGTGAGGCACTGGCCGGATTAGTGTCTCTAAGAATATTTAATATTAGCTACAATAATTTGGAAACAATACCAAGTGGCTTATTTGCTGGTGCAAGGGATCTACAGGAAATACATTTACAACACAATCGACTATATGAAATACCAAAAGGACTATTTCATCGTCTTGAGCAATTGTTAATATTGGATATTAGCGGCAATCAATTGTCAAGTCATCATATTGATAATACAACATTTTCCGGATTGATTAGATTGATTGTATTGAAATTGGCTCACAATGCCCTTACTAGAATTGATGCCAAAACATTTCGTGACTTGTATTTTTTGCAAATCCTTGATTTACGAAACAATTCAATTGGATACATTGATGATAATACATTTCTTCCTTTGTACAACCTTCATACACTCAATTTAGCAGAAAATCGATTGCATACCATTAACGATGAACTTTTCAATGGGCTGTTTGTACTATCAAAGCTTACATTGAACAATAATCTAATAAGTATGATTGAACCAAATGCATTTAAAAATTGCTCTGACCTGAAGGAATTGGATTTAAGCACAAATACATTACAGGAAGTTCCGAGCGCTATCAAAAATTTATCAATGCTTAAAACACTAGATTTGGGTGAGAATCAAATTATTGAAATTGCATTGGGTACATTTAAAAATTTAAATCAACTTACTGGTCTGCGTTTAATTGAGAATCAAATTGGTAATATTACAAAGCAAATTTTTAACGATTTACCACGTCTAAGTGTACTGAATTTGTCAAAGAATCGTATACAGAGCATTGAAATTGGATCGTTTGATCAAAATCACGAACTTGAAGCATTACGATTGGATAAAAATTTCATATCTGACATCAATGGTGTTTTTGCGACATTAAGTTCATTGCTGTGGTTAAATTTGGGTGAAAATCATTTAGTGTGGTTTGATTATGCGTTCATACCAAGCAATTTAAAGTGGCTGGATTTGCATGGGAACTATATAACTGAGCTGGGCAATTATTATAAATTACAGGAACAAATTAATTTAAAAACATTAGACGCCAGTCATAATCGTTTAACCGAAATTGGACCAATGTCTGTGCCAAACAGCGTTGAACTATTGTTTATCAACAATAATTTTATTAGTACAGTGCATACAAATACATTTGTCGATAAAAGTAATTTGACTCGTGTTGATTTATATTCAAATGTGTTAACAAAAATTCATTTGCACACATTGCGGTTATCACCAATTCCAGTTACTAGGTCATTACCCGAATTCTATTTGGGGGGTAATCCATTTGAATGTGATTGTTCAATGGATTGGCTGCAGACAATTAACAATTTAACATCTCGTCAACATCCACGCGTTATGGATCTATCAAATGTTGAATGCATAATGCCCCATGCACGTCGTTCAGCGGTTCGTCAATTGACCTCGCTACAATCGAAAGATTTTCTATGTCAATATGAAACTCACTGTTTTGCACTTTGCCATTGTTGTGATTTTGATGCATGTGACTGTGAAATGACGTGTCCACTAAATTGTACGTGCTATCATGATCAGACATGGAATACTAATGTTGTTGATTGTGGTGGACAGAATGCAAGTGATTTACCGAAAAAAATGCCAATGGACACAACGGTCTTGTATATCGATGGAAATATTATAACGGAATTGCAAAATAATGCATTTATTGGACGAAAAAATCTAAAGCAATTGTTTGTGAATAACAGTGGTGTAGCTCGAATACATAAAAGAGCATTATTTGGTCTACAATCGATTGAAGTTATACATTTGGAAAATAATCGTTTGAAATCACTGCAGGGCCATGAATTTGATAATTTATCGCAATTGAAAGAGCTTTATCTACAAAATAACCAGCTGGAGCATTTGTCAAATGAAACTTTCGCATCGTTGCGATATCTGAAAATTTTACGAATCGATGGAAATCGAATTTCAACAATACCCATGTGGCAAATGCATTCACCACACTTTGAGAACTTAAAATCGTTAACAATAGGAAGAAATTCATGGAGTTGTCGGTGCACATTTCTACGAGAACTAACCACTTTTGTTGCGGACAATGCATTAATTATAGAGGATTCACAGGACATATACTGTGTGGATGGGATTGTAAAACATGAATTAGATTTTAATTCAACATCGGATTGCAGTGGTTTTTATGAAGGTAGGTCTGTTTTGCCAGAGCTTACCATAAACGAACACATTCCATTGTTGGTCGCTGCATTTCTGCTGATTTTGATTTTTATTATATTGGTAATGGCCATTGTCTTCAGGGAACCGTTACGTGTATGGTTGTTTGCAAAATGTGGCGTTCGTATATGTGAAACTCCCTGTGAGGATTATGAAAAATTGTACGATGCCGTTTTACTGTATTCAGAAAAGGATTATGAGCTTGTGACTAGAGAAATAGCTGCAGAATTAGAAATAAGACCGCCGCCGTTGCGATTGTGTTTACAGCACAGAGATTTAACACACGACGCAACATATTTACAAATTCTGGAATCGGCAAAAGCTTCAAAACGAGTTGTGATACTTTTATCGCGAAATTTTATGCAAACTGAATGGAGTCGTTATGAAGTAAGAAATGCCGTTCATGAGGCTTTAAAAGATCGACCACAAAAATTGGTAATTTTAGAAGAACATGATGCTCTTCTGGAAGCCGAAAATGATCTTGAAATGCTTCCGTACATAAAATCTAGAGTTGTCAACAGTATTAAATTGTCGGATAAACATTTTTGGGAAAAACTTCGATACGCTCTACCAGCTGAAGTTCAGCAAACATGCAACAACTATACATTGCATCAACATGAACGATTGCCGAAACCATCGAATACAGATATGTGTATGCAACAGGCACCACCATCATATTATCAAGAAAATGACGATGCCAATTATTCATCAGCTACGACTGCCACACCAAGTCCACGCCAAAGTAGACGAAGTGCCGGTGAACCGCAACATCATCGACCTCCATCCGAACATATCTACTTTAGTATTGAATCTGATTATAACGGTGGTGTTGCAGGTGAACTAGCATCTAATGTTCAACGACCTCAGTGGAGAATTCATTCGCATAATAAAAACAATAGTGTACAACCATATATGGTTTAAAGTATATATGGTAGAAGTGAAAAAAAGAAGTAGACAAAAAAAACATTGGCATGATATAAAATGAGTTCTATTATTTTGTATTATTAGTAATATTTATGTTGTTTTTAAAAATATAATCTGTGATATGTACAGTGAATGATATTTATAATAGAAATTAAATAAATAAACAAACAAGTAACAAGAAAAAAAATATTACCTACATGATGGAAGGAAGACAGTTAATGATTGTGATGATTGATCAGTAAGACATTGTTGGATAATTAACTAATGTTAGGAACTGCATTAATGTAAGTTTTGTAAGCATTCTAGTGTAATTATTTATTGACATATTGTAATCAAATTAGGTTCCTTTCATTTGGGAGACCTCTGCTGCATAATAAAGTGCTTATTTCAATTTAAACATAGCTATTTGCATATATTATTTGTTTATTTATATATATGTGTATCCAAGCAGGAAGTTCGTCACAATATTTTTGAAGTATCATCCATTTCCTAAAGTCGCATCAATAATTATCATCGTTGATTATTAATATTGATTTGCAGAGAAAAAAAAGTCATTAAGAATTTGTATGCCACGAGAAAAAATTTCGAATAAAGCTAAAAAAACATTTTAAATAGTTTGATACATTTCTTTCACTTTTTATCTCGTTAAGAAATGTCTCATGTCTCATTGTATTGGACAGTCGGTCAAATATTTTTTTTAACATATTCGAACTAGCTAACAGGAAAAAACAGTTCTCCGAACGATGGTACTGTAATTTAAGAGATATGAATTTTTTATGAAACTTTTTGAAAATCTAAGGTATATGTATACGAACTTTATAAATTTGATCTTAAAATTAATAATCTTAACATTTTTAATCAATTTGTGAAATAGAACCCCTGACTAAAATTCCGATCCGGTCAAAAAATTATAATTTATTTTGAAAAATTGATGTTTCTTATAGATTGCTGTTTTCAGTTTAAACCCCTTTTTCGAAAATTTTGTAAGTGTCACTGCTACTTACCAATTATACTACAATAAAATTACAAAATTTCTATTGTTTTTGGGTGACAAAAAACAAGTTTTAACTTATACAAATAATAAAACTTTATTTCAAATATTTTTAAATATGTACATTGTAAGTACATACATATTTATTTGGCTTTGTAAAACTTGCGATTAAATCGACATCACGACTTAATTATCCACAAAAAAAAAAAATCTTCTGCCAATAATTTTATATATAGACATTATCAAAATCATTCAAACTAATTAGGTTCGTTTTTGCTGTTACGTAATTCTAATTACCTATAGTGTGTATTGTAAAACTAATTTTCAACTGAATAAAATTATAGGAAACAAATAGTAATGTACATTAGGTAGGGATGTATAGCTGTTTTTTTAAAAATTATTATTTACAGCCAAATATATTTATTAACACTTAAAAAACAGTCAATTAAAATTATTCACCGGTAATTATCAAATACATCATTTCGTTTTCTCCCATTATTAAAAGTTTCTTCAGGGCCGAATTTAGCCATGAAGAGGCTATGCAATCGAATGATATCAACATTATTAACTTTTAGCATATGAGACTAGCTATAATATTGACATTAGAGCAAGTGTACTCAAATACAAATAAACTTTGTCCTGAGCTTTTTCTTTGTTTAAATCATGGCACAAACTATCAATTTGAAACCTCTAAAACCAAGGATTATAATTAATATTACAATAATTGTTTTCTATATGTGATATTTAAGTTAGTTAATATTTTTGAGCATAAAAATAAATGTCTTGAGGAAAAAACACAAAATGAAGGACTAAAAGCTACTATTACAATTTATTGCTTATAATCCTAGAACACAAACCTTTTTACATAGGTTCGGGCCTTGTTTTCTTTAATTAAAAGCCTCAATTTAAAATTATCATCATTTAAAATGATTTTAGAAAGAAAATATATACATAGGTACATCATTAAAAAGATATTTTTTAATAGTTCTATTTTTGTATCTATTTTAAATTATATTTAATGTTTTATATAAAAACATAAAAAAAAGAGAAAAATATAGTCTGCACTGCATTTTTTATGTAATTAATTTATATTTTCCTGAAATTATAAAAAAAAATTGGACATAACTAAGAAGTCACGCAACAACTTCACTCTTTGCCATGTACTTGTACAATTGTACTGTACAGTACATACATAGGGCTATCGATTTTAACTATACTATTCCTTTGTTTTTTATTTAGAAATCATTAAAAATGAAAAACCTCATAAAAGACAATCTTATCTATACTTACATAATTTATAGAAATACCACAACAATAAATCAAAGCAAGTAATTAGAGGGTTTACTCCCAATTATTATCGCTTATTTCAAATAATCCAATTAACATTATTTCTATGTAATATTATGTTTCAGGCGATGTATATGTTTAATATTATAGGTATATATATACATATATACCATATACATAGTAAAATTCGAGGTTTATTTAGTTAAGTAATCCATGGTAGTGCCAAACCAAATCCAATTATACAAATTCAAATAAATTCATTTTAGCCTTAATATCTATACAATGTACAATGTACATATTTATTGACTGTTTTTTGTTGTTGCTATAGTCAAAATGATTTAGTACAATTAAATTTATAATCAAATTATTAAAAACAATCGTCCACAAATAATAATGAATTTAATTAGATTTAATATTTAACATAAGCGTTCGCTTTAAAAATAAATTATTGTCATTTTAAAAACTATCGACTCACTTATAATTTTAATTATCAATATTTAAACAGTTCCAAACTTCATGAAAGGAAAGATAATTAATTAAGCCGGGTCAAATTTACCAATAACGAAATTATTACAAAAATCCCTAAATCTCTTAAAAATTATACAATGGATTGTCGTGAGAAAATTTAATATTTTCTCTATTAAATAATGGGTTGGGATTCTTAAACATCTATTTACGTATTATTTAATAATAAATTTTTGACGATGAAGTTTTAATTTAATTAACTGAAGTTAACGCTAATTTTTAGATTACTTAAGGTGTCAATAAATTGTCAATAAAATAAAATAAAATTACTCATAAGACTCTACACATTATAAATACCTATCTAAAATCATTTTTTTTATTATTATTATTTTACCTTATTTTTAAAGAAAAATTTTTCTGATTTTTTTCAAAGATAAACAAATTAAATTAAATCTATTGACACAAATTCTGCTCGCGCCCATGGTTAATTTAAAGGTAATTATAAAAATTCGCATAATATTTTATATATCCATACGGATTTAAAAAAAAAAAATAAATAAACTTCAAAATGAATTATCTGAGTTTATACCAGTTAGCTATAAGATATTGCTGATTACGTCTGTATAATGTTCTTATCATCACAAAAAATCTCGTTACTTCTTCTTATTTATGTATTTAAGAAATGATTACGGCTATTTAAATATTTTGGCTATCAGTTAAAAGTATATTTATGATTATCGATGTAAACATAATAGTATTTAGTATATGTACAGTGGCGAACATAAGTCGACGTACACCCAAAATATTGGTCATATTTTAAAAAATTGATCTGATA
>JANSTT010004304.1:0-30478 GCA_026745375.1 Platyura marginata
CATTGCCGGAATTAAAGTAGGCCGTTATAGCGAAAAGCCGTAAAAAGAGCGGCCGTATAGCGAGGTATGAGTGTATTATAAATAAAAATAAAACAGTGGCTACCCGAATCAGTAATCCTTCTTCTCAATCTGGATGACGTAATGTTCAGACAATTAAACAAACAAGTTGTGTGAGTTCATGTGAAACCTAAAATCAGGTCAGAAAAAATCACCAACAAACACTGTTTTGTTGTTAGACCAAATTTTAACGCTTTCAGTCTTCATTTATTGCATAGCTCCTTAAAAGGTGTTCCTATCCTTTCAACTATATAATATGCAAAAATAATATAAATAACCATACTTGTAAATAGATAATCAATGCCCATTTACAGCGCAATCACCGATAAAACCTAAACACGTTTTCCTTTTTTAATCACAAGATCCAATAATCTAATAAGAGCCGATAATTATCAACTTCAATAGATATATTTTGTTGTTGTGACAGATATTAAAATATTTTTTCCAGTAAGTTCTAACACCGAATTTTACGACCTAATCTTTGTTAAATCGATAATCATTTATCGCACAGATCTTAAAATATTTATGAATCTAATACGTCTCGTCGCTATTTTCTTCAATGATAATGTAATTTTTTGTGTTTAATAATATTGTGCAACTACCAAAATTTTTATTGTACAACTACTTAATGTTTTTATACCCGGATGAGCGAAACTTCAAAGGTTATTATAGATTTGGTACAGAGATTGTAATACACCTTAATATTCACTTCCGAAATTATTTTTCTTTTAACCATTTCTTGTATAATTTTAAGTGAAAATCCGTCCGTCTGTGATCAAGATTCAGCTAAACAATTGAAGCTGGAGAGTTAAAATTAAGTATACTTTAGGTATTAGGTATTACCACGTATTATGTTAGAACAACTCAAAAATAATTCGGGGGTCATATAATACCATGCCTTCAGGGATAGTTAGCGAGGTCAAAGGTAAGGAAGTTTACAAAGTTGGAAAAGTTGCTCGAAAATGGCTCTGGAAAATTGAGGGTGTGGAGAATCGGAAAACCCTTTTGGTGCCTAATAGCCCTAGATATCCTCTATCTTACAAAAAGATATTCACCTGGGTGGGACGATACACCTGGGCCACAGGTATAATTTCATGACAAAATACTCAATTCGCTGTTAGAGGATTCTAAAAATAGTAAAAATGCTATTCAAAAAACCTGGAGGAATACATGTCATATCAGTGGCTGTATATTTGGCTTAAAATAAGAAATAAAATAAAAATACCAAGTCAATATAAATACCCTGAATAGATTCCTTTTCTATGATAAATAATATAATAATAATAATTAATGAGGTAAAGCTGCAAAATTGGCCTTTCTCCATTTTTAACAGTTTAATTAATAATAATTTTTATTGTTGTTATGTGAATAACAGTTTATCTTTGTTGTAAATGCATGCTTATGTTGTCGATGCCTTTACTCAAATCATGTTAACATATGAAAAAAGGCAAACGTTGCCATGAACCATGAGGAGAAGAAAATTTTATCATAAAAGGTCATATTTTATAAATACTTGACCTATTTACTTAGGCCTTTAAATATTTGTAGATAATTTTGTTAATATTAAGGGGGGATAAAAAAAGAAAGAATTGATTATTCTAAAAATGTTTTAATAAAATAAAATATTGTTATATACATTAATAATTATATAAGTAATAGCATGAATTCATAGATAAATCTGTAATCTGCTGATAAAATAATTCAATCGAAAAATCCTTTTCGATCACAGAAATCTAACAAAAATTCTAAACTTTTTCTACATTTCGGATTTTCGAGTATTTTATATCTATATAATCTGTCCTCTTCTGTATCATTTAAAAATCTTCTCATTGCGTCTTCCTTTACATCCTCTAATTTACGTATTGCCAACACAATTATTCCCAGTGAAGACATAGTAACTGCTTTTTCCAGAAACTGTGCCTGAATATCCATTAACGTTGGAATTGACTTTGAATATTTCAGTTTAGTTAGAATAAGCTTAAGTTCATCATGATAATGACGAAGCAAAATATCCCAATCTCGTTCACACAGATTTTCTCTCGAAGATGTGAATAATGTATATGCCAGATCTAATATTGGTGATCCCCAATATCCTATCTGATAATCAACCATTATAGCATCGGAAGGTTTACCATCTTTATCATGTATGAACATGATATTGTTTGACCATAAATCTCCATGTGTTATGACATTAAAATCATTTTCATTCCTTGAAATGGCATCGCAACTTTTTTCAAATAATCTTTTCGAATCTTTCAGCTTTTCGGCAATTTTCTCAAATCCCGGTAGTGTCTTTGCAACATCAGCGATAGTTGTTCCAAAATTTATAAACACTTTTTTGACATCTTCAGCCTCATTGTTAATCATCGGTAATAAAAAATTGTTTTTAAGTGGGTAGTCCTGATAGAAAGATTTATTTGCATTATGTTTAAAAAAAAAGGATTCTTAAGTATTGTGCACTCACCTTTGTCAGTAAAACTGCAGTTCCAGCGTGAAGTTTGGCAATTTTTGTAAGAACTTGTTTGTAGTGATCCACGTCCATTCCATCTCTTCTATCAATATTTTTAAAGCCACGGATCGTTAAATCTTCAAAGACAATATATGATTCTGCAATATTGCCTTCATAGCACCTGAAGAAATTCGAAAAATCATAAAATAATTACTTAGAATTATTATTCAAATACTCTTACCTAGCCGATAACTTTGAATTATCTCCAATTTCAGAAAGCATTCTCTCCACTTCCGGTATAACCTCCTGATACATAATAATTTCCTTTTCAAATATTTTCATTTCTTTCAACATTCTTTGGATTTCTTCATCACCCAGTAAAGCCTTAATAATGAAACGTTTTTCACTATTTGCTCCATCTATTGTGTAATTAACCGTAGCTCTGATCAATTGGCTAGTATAGTTTTCGCCAAGGAGCAATGCTGGTTTCATAATGAAATCCTGAACTTCCACCACATTTTCCGAATATTCTTTTTGTAGAATTCGATTGAACAATTTATTATCGATCCATGGATATTGTTTTTCTAAATTGACCTGAATTTCCACCATAATTGCAAATTAAAAATATTTTCTTACAGTTGTTCGCTTGTTGTATTTACAATATAAAGAGAAGTACTGTCGCGTAAAAATTCTGTTTTTATATTGAATATTGTGGAGACTTATCAAGTACTATCGATAATTTAAAAATTGTTTTACAATTACCTATGATTCTTATGAGATATGATATTAAGCTATGGTCACACTTCTACCATTCAAATGACGACAGGTACAGACCACGGTCGACTATATATTAGTTATCTAGCGCTTGCCACAATGTTTTTTTTAAAGGCGTTCTTTTTTTGCAAAACTCAGTATAAACTTTTTATACCAATTCGCCAATTAGCTTTTTCCTGTATAATTGTAGTTAAATTTCAATCCATCATAAAAACTTTAAACAAATAGCTAAAAAGCTGAATTCTTCAGAATATATTCCAGACATAGTCGGTTATCATTTACGTCATTATTACCGGTAAAGAAGTTACATGAAAAATAACATAAAGTTTTATAATGGACGAAACAAATATATGATTTATGTTAACTACACGTGTGACATTTGCCTAATTTAAATTATATTTCAGCAAGTTGTAAAATATAATCTTTGAAATTAAATATATATTGTACAAATGTACAGTACATGTACGTACATAATACATAAGTATCATTTATTCTGACATCGCATGATTATTTATTTAATTATCTATAATAAAAAAAAATGGCAATACAAATGCGGTGATAATAGACGCATATAACGATTTTTTATGCCCTCATTAGTGCAAAGTTAACAAAACGATATTATGGTCTTGTTCATCTATTTTACATTTAGACAATCAATTCAAGAATGAATTAGGATCCCAATCGATTTGTCTAGATTTACTTCTCGATCCTTTGTTATTGTACCACAATCGCTTTACCGTTCCTATCCCGTTTCACTGAATTGATGGACGCGTATTTAGAGAAAATGTATTTTTTCGATAAAAATTGGGTTTTAAAAATCTCAAAAAACGGTCAAGATGTCTATGCCTTTGGATTTCTTTCTCGTGAAAGTCTAAGTCGAAATATGCATGTCCGTCTGTCCGTGGTTACGATTCCGGTTAAACGGGTAGTCCTAGAGTAAGATCTCTATTTTTTGGAGCGAATCGGACAAGGTATAGGGGAGGCTGCGGTATAGTGTGCACCTAATTTTGATGACCATTCATTTACTCATAAAATAGTTGAAATGTAGAAATAATTAATATGGCAACAATAATAGAGAATACAAAAATGAAGATTTCATTGATAGATCAAAAAGTTCCCCGACCTACCGTTATGGTGTTGCAATCATTTTTATGTCATTTCTAGGGTTTTACTCTATAAATATTTGGATAACGGAAAAAAATGTATATGACGAAAATAATAGAGAATAAAAAAATGGAGAGTGCAATAGTAAACCAAAAAGTTTTACGATCTACCGTTATGGCGTTGCAATCAATATTATGCCATTTCTAGGGTTTTTAATCATTTGTATTCAATTTAATTTTAAAACGTCGTAGCGTAGTCAATTATTCCTTTTTTACTGGTTTTTACTATTGAATAACATATAAAATACATTTTGATTAACTGTCATTATCCTTTGTAAATAAAATATTTTAGCGCATTTGTGTGGTAGCTTTCAAATAAAATTTTCTTAAATCTCTATTATACTTAAGTCTTGTCCAGATATTAAAATAAATTCTGCACTGTTCACCGCAATGATGTAATCATTTTTTATTTGTCTATTCACATACAAATATGTACCTACGTAACGTAACTACTATTAATTTGTAATTACCTTATTATTTTTAAAAAAGATATTACGATATGGTAAATAAAATTGACTGAAAATTCTTTATTTGTTTACTATGTTTACATTTTATTTATATACATTTATGTAGGAATTTACGTGCTTATGCTCTTTTAGAAAAAAAGTATTTATTTACTTATATAAAAAAATTATATAAAAATATTCTTGAATAAAGTAGATGGTGTTTGATTGAGAAGAATTTTGTTTATATGTGGACAAGATTTGTGTTTCTATGATGTATATAATTATTAAGTTATATGCTGTCTCAGAAAAAATTATTAAATATTCTTTTTTTAAGGCACTAAGTTCGATGAGTACAAACAATCAAAATGCTTCAAATCAACAACTTCTTCCATCAGTTCGGGATAGTTTAGCATCACCGCAAATATTAAGGTAGAATAATTATATATATAGGTCATTGCAAACAGTCATCTACTATTTACTTAATTTTTAACAGCCCCAAGCTTCCACTACAGGAACCGATATCTGGTCAATCAAGTCAACGTAACTCATTTTCATCGCAAGGTACACCAAGAGTACCAAGTCCCGCTCAACCGCCATCAGTCAATCCTTTTATATATGGTAGCGATGTTGATTCGGTGGATGTTGCAACACGTGTGGCAATGGTTCGATTTTTTAATTCACAAAATGTGTTGGCAAATTTCACAGAACATACACGAACACTACGACTGTATCCAAGACCAGTTGTAGCATTTCAAATAAATAGCTTTTTACGATCACGTCCAAGAGCATCGAATTTTCTGAATAAATTTGCACGCACTCAAGCTGTCGAATTCTTAGCCGAATGGTCATTGACACCAACAAATGTTGCATTTTTACGTGTTCAAACCGGAGTACTGGATCCAACACAAATCGGTGATAAAGCAAAATGGTTTGCCCATACTTTAACTCCTATACGTTTTTCTGTATGGGATGATGGTAGTTCATTGAATGGAGCATTGCGAAGCCTCCAGCAAATGGAAAATCAGCCAACCGATGAAAGTGGATCGGACTCAGAAGGTGCAGAAAGTACAAGTTCGTCCTATTCATCATTAAGTGATTTTGTTTCGGAAATGGTATCGTCTGATTTGTCACCCAGTTTACATGATGTTTATAGTAATCCCCATCAGCATTACTGTCCTCAGGTATTTATTTTGAATATAGTAGATCTGTATATATATATTCCATAACTATTTACAATTACTAGACGATGTCATCAAATCTTGATCCGAAACTTGTTTATCGGCCACCTAGTTCGCTGCAATTTCCTGCAGGTATGGAACCGAAACCAAAAGTCGAATCAAGAGCAGATTCACCAAATTCATCGTCATCAAGTCGATCGGATTTAAGTTCGCCAAGTTTTAATCGAGATTCTGAGTTTGAATTTCCGGGCAAGGGAAAAAGTGAAACTGTTGTTTCAAAGGAAAAGGAAGAAGGACCTGGAAGCTTTGAAAATGAATCCGATTCTAATTCGACGACAACGGCAAAAACAATAATGTCTGGGCAAACGTCTAAGGAGAGTTTGGCTGGAACGGAAACGGAAAGAAGAACGTCCGGACGAATACCGAAAACTCCGGTAAGTTTTTAAAATTTTATAATATGATGTATGGATGGGATAAATTATTGGTTCCTTCAGAAATGTAAGGTAACAAAGGGGCTAACTTAAATATTTTCTGTATGGGTCACTTTATTTTAAACAAGGTTGTGTTAACACTGTTAGCTCTCATTTATTAAGAAGCCAATAAATAGTTGCCCAAATGTAATGAACCCTTTGGCTTCATCTAGTCAGTTTATATATATATATAAACTCAAAACCCAAGACCCAAAACTCAAAAAAAAACAACAGCCACTACTTCTAAAAGTTGCCAGAGTGAGTCTCTCTTTCTCTTTTCTGAGACTTCAGAGACTCCTCTATTTCGGCCAATATTACAATCTGTGGCTGTGTTTTACATGGTATTTGCAGTGGTGCCAAACATTTAATTTATTTTATTATTCTTATTATTACGATATTTCAATTCGGTAAGTGGCCCTTTTCTCATTAACAATTTCAGTTAAAACAAACAAACATTTTTCCTGCGCCGTAACAATATATACATATATTTTTATACCCGTATGATGTTATACCCGTACGGAGTTTGTAACGCCCCTTAATACCCATCGTAGAAAAAAAAATCAACACCATTGTCTTTCTCGTCAAATTCTTAATCTGTCCGTCTGTCCGTGATCAAGATTCCGGCTAAACGGCTGAAGTTAGAAAGCTGAAATTTTGACAGTTTATTATGTAGTCCTAGAGTAGACCCCTATTGTTTTTGGAGCAAATCGGTACATGATATAAACCATTCATTTACTCGAAAGGTAGTCGAAATGTAGAAAAAATGAATATGACAACAATTATAGAGTATACAAAAATAAAGATTTCTTTCATAGAACAAAAAGTTGTACGACCTAATGTTATAGCGCTGCAATCAATAATAATTTTATTGAATTTCTGGGATTTTTAATCATTTACTCGAAAAGTATTTATATTACGGAAAAAATTAATATGACGAAAATGATAGAGAATAAAAAAATTAAGATTTCATTCATAGACTAAAAAGTTCAACGAAATACCGTTATGGCGCTCCAATCAAGTTTATGTCATTTCTAGGGTTTTTAATCATTTGTATTCAATTTCCCCAATTATATTTATTGTACAGACAAAATAGACACGTACAAAGTTGTAAATAATAAACAAGTACTCATACGGGTATATTATAATCGGCGTGGCCAATTTTTCCTTCTTTACTGGTTTTAATAACATTTAAATAATTTGTCATTTATTTTTTGTGCATAAAGGTGATACATAATTAGTTATTTCCAATTTTCCAATATTTTTGCTGCTTTCTGCAGATTTTCCTCTTTCCTGTAGAAGCAATATCGAATATAATCTTCCCCAATGTATTTATGTTCATTACAAAAGAAAGTACTACACGGTATACTCAGAAGCCCTAACTTTTTTACCATCCATTTGGTAAATCTATAATCCTTTGCTGCGTCCGTTTCCGATGTCAAATCCGCTTTATATGCCAGACCTGTCCAATCGGCTAGCAAAAAGTAACCTCCATCCGGTACAGTTACCTTCATTCCAGACTTTTTGACAAATTCCACCATATAATCTCGCTTTCCTTTCAATTCGGCTTTAAGAGAGTGAAAATAACTCCCTGTAGTATTAAGTTTAGGTATTTCCTGTTCGATAATGATGGCTAATGCTTCTTGAATAAATGTAACACAAGAATAAACTACATTTTGATGAACAACTTGTAGATTTTTCATTAAATTTGCCGGTCCATAAGCCCATCCAGTTCGCCAACCGGTTAGTGAAAAAGTTTTACCTGCCGATCCAATTGTTATTGTTCTCTCTTTCATTCCGGGCAAAGTACAAATACGAATATGTTCTTTTTCATCGAAAACAATCCACTCATAAACTTCATCAGATAAACAAATTACATCCCATTTTATGCATAGTTCAGCAATTTTTTCCAATTCTTTTCGTGTAAAAACTTTTCCAAGTGGATTACTGGGAGTGTTCAAAATTATCATTTTTGTTTTGTCATTAAACAAACTTTCCAATTCCTTGTAATCAAGCACCCAATTCCCCGAACTAATTTCATTACTAGTTTTATTTGGTTTCAATGCGATAAATCTACAAATACCGCCACAAAGCTGTACAACGGGTTCGTAACTATCGAAGAATGGTTCAATTATAATAACTTCGTCGCCATTTTCGATGTGACCATGAATTGCATCATTCAGTGCTTCACATGCTCCAATTGTGATAAGAATTTCTGTATATGGATCATACACGTAGCCAGTTAATTCTGCATATAATTTTGATAGAGCATGAACAAGTCGTGGATGTCCAAAACCTCTGGTATATTGATGTATATCTGAATCTCTCCTACTGGTAACTGATGATAATATATCAATAATGTAAGTTGCTACCAAACTATCCGTAAAGCCCAATCCTAAGTTGATGGGTTTAAATTGAGCATTCAATTGTACAAAATCCGTCCATATATTTCGATCGTTTCCTCCGAAACGTTTTGGTAATTTAAATTTTTCTATATTCATATTGAATTATGAAACAATTTGGTCAGTTAACACAATATTTATTAATAAAACGCTTGCCTACGTAATACTAAATAATGAAACTCAATACGAACGAAAAATATTCTCTATCTCAATATACTCACTGATAACGGCAAACTTCGTATTAGCTACTACAAAGTAATCTTTAGTCGGTTAACATTTAATCGAGAAATAATTTATTATAATGTTACATATCAAAAATGTTCTTCTATGAAAGACGAATGCGATATAATCAGCCTATTCCTACATCTAATCTAATATAGGAGAGACCGGAGAAGTTGTCACTTAAACTTAAATTCATCGTAACATATTTCATTTTATGTTGGCTTGTACACCAAAATTCAAATAAAATCCTTATAGGATATTTTTTATCATTTAAAAAAAAAAAACGTTCTTATGACATATTCTTATGACATATTTTCCCGAAACTAAATGTCACAAGAACAATATGTACATATAATTTGACTCTAAATGTTAAAAAAAGGAACAATTTACTTTAAAAATGGAAAAAAATGTAAATCATATATTATTTTTTGTTACAACAGCCCGGTCTCCCCTACTCTTGATATTTGGAAATTTCTTAATTATTCATTTTTTTTCTACGGCTTTACAAAAAGCCTTAAAAATACATCATTAGAAGCCTACCTACTTTCTACTGTGAAAAATTCAAGTCTGCGCAAACCTCGTTGCATTAAAATAGACAAGGATCACACCAATTGAACAAGTTTTTTTTTAATTTCAATTTAATGACCTAGGTCAGTTTGACCCATATAGTCCACATTGAACAAGTTAAAAGAGAAAAAACTATCCCGCTAAAATATTTAAAAAAAACCTACATTAGTTTAGAGTACTGTGTCTATGATTTTTTGTCAACCATAGTCATTCAGTATACGTTTCAAAGGTGGCACTGCGATCATAACATGCGTATTAGCAAAAAAAAAAATATTGTAAAATCAATATGACAGTTCCCTTATCCAATCGGGACAAATTATGTTTTTTCTTAGTCAAAGAAAAGTGCTGAAATTAAGAACAGTTAAAACAGTGTTAAGTCGTTATTTTGCCACCGGAACATCTCAGTTTATTATGAATCAAGAAAAATTTAAATTGCCACACCGCTATCAAGGCAGCACACCAAATGTCTGGAATGAGTACATCAAACTAAATGCAGAATACAAACCATTAAATTTAGGTCAGGGTTTTACTGATTACCCTGTTCCAGATTACATCACCAACATATTAAAATCTGTTGCCCTAAGTCCGGATTCATTACTTTGTCAATATACTCGGGGTTTTGGGCATCCTAGATTAGTAAAAGCTTTGGCAACACTTTACTCCAAACTAAACGGATACGATTATGATCCATTATCGGAGATTTTAGTCACTATTGGAGCATACGAAGCATTGTACGCAGCTATTCAAGGTCATGTTGATGACGGCGATGAAGTTATTATAGTTGAACCGTTTTTTGATAGCTATGAACCGGTCGTTAAGATTTGTGGAGGTATATCTAAGTTTACTGCATTGAAACCAAGAAAAACTGGCGATGAAATAAGTTCAGCCGATTGGGTATTGGACTACGATGAACTGGAGAGTTTATTTTGTAATAGAACAAAAATGATAATATTGAATACACCCAATAATCCATTGGGTAAGGTTTTTACACTGGAAGAATTGGAAAAAATTGCGGCACTTTGCATCAAATGGGATGCCCTCTGTATATCCGATGAAGTGTATGAATGGCTTGTTTTTGATGACAATAAACATATACGAATTTGTACATTGCCTGGAATGAGAGAACGAACCATTACAATTGGTTCAGCAGGTAAAACATTTTCTGTTACTGGTTGGAAAACTGGATGGGCATATGGTCCAGCTAATATTATGCATAATTTACAAATGGTACATCAAAATGCTATTTACACTTGTGTAACACCGATTCAGGAGGCTATAGCTATTGCATTTGAAAAAGAAATTGCCAGAGTTGATGCCAAAGAATGTTATTTTAATTCACTTCCAGTTGAGTTGAAAACAAAACGTGATTATATGGCAGAATTTCTGAAAAAAGCCGGAATGAAAGTTACAGTACCAGAAGGGGGATTTTTTATGGTTGCTGATTGGACTAATCTTGCACATAAGGTTGATTTTACATCGGAAACTGATCCACAAAGGGATTATGTGTTTACCAAGTGGATGATTAAAAATATTGGTCTTCAGGGTATTCCACCGAGTACGTTTTATACTCAGAATCATAAACATATGGGAGAGAATTACGTCCGATATTGTTTCTTTAAGAAAGATGAAAATCTTAAAAAGGCAGCTGAAATATTAGAGAAATGGAATTAGTTGAGTAATAACAGGGATTGGGACGTCAATTATAAAAAAATGTCATTATTTTCGTAAATAAAAAAGTTTATAATAAAATGTTTAATACAAAGATTTGTTTTGAGAATTTTAATTTGTGTGTTGGCAGATTTACTAGATTTTTCGTACTATCACCATTCACCACATAGACTTTTTGAATGAAGTGGAGTTTTTTTGTTAAATACGTTGCAGATAAGTAGACTATATTAAAACGATAAAACGAGATAAGTACGTATAAAAATGACTTGTATCACACTTTCAATGACTTACTCTTTAGTTATCAATTTCAACACATTGAAATTTATTATACTAATATTTTAATGAAGATTATTTCCCCTCTTCCCAGTATTTAGTTTCTTTAGGCCACTCCTTGAGTGTAACTTGTTTATGTGTATGTGCTCCATCTCTATCCTGTGAAATTCTAAATCGTGTTCACTGCTGTTACTCAATTGATAATCATACAAAAACCACTAAATCCCCTTAAACACAATTGAAATAGTGTTCTTCTGTTATTATTCTAATGTTGTTGTTGTAACGGCTGTATCGACTTTTTAGGTCAAGGAAGGAAGCTACTGCTAGCACATTTGTCCAAAGATAATTGGTTGGAATGCTAAGTACTTACATTTAAAAAAAAGGTGCGCTGTGTCATGTGGGCTGTCGTTGCATTTCGGGGAAGCTTCGTTCATGTCTGAATCTATCCTATTCAGATTGTTGTTAAGTATTTTGCAATACTCAGAGCATAATTGGGCAAGCGTAATGCATTTTTTGAACGATTATGTTTTGACGAGGAGGGGGCAGTCATAATCAATTCTATTCAACGATATCAAAGTTTTTTATCAAATTTTAATTTTAATTGTTTTCTATGGAATCGAAACAACTTTTTTGAAATTTGTAAATTTATTAGTAAGTTAATATTTTATTGTTCAATATAGGTTCCTCCTATAAGTCCAAATTTGGTACGACAACCTAGTATCGGTAATGTTTTGGCACGTACCTCAAGTTCTGGATCTGGCAGTTCTGGTAGTCCACATCCATCTTTAGGATCGGTAAATAATAATTACTTTAACGATAGTTAAATGTTAATCGTTTATACCTAACTATAGACTGGTTCACAGCGACAAGGATCGCAGGGTTCACTATTTGAACATTTTGCCACACATGCAAAGGAATTGGTTAAAGAAACGACACGGCAAAGTAGTCAAGATGGAATTCTGGCACATGTTGACAAGGTATTTTTTTTTTTGATAATATATTTTTCCAAAAATTAAATGTCGGTGTTAAGGAAATTAAAAAATTGGCGTAGTGTACTATAAAACTTATCATATGATTTGTCTTGCAAAGTAAGAGGAATATGATTTTTTTTTAATTGTTTTTATTTAGTTGAATGATCAAACAAAAGAGAAATGTGTGGAAGAAGAAACGAAAATATTTGCTCCATTCGAACAGGTTTGTAAGATTATTGTGTTTGTTTTTATGGGGATTCATGCACATTGGCCGCTTATGTAGACACATTTTTCTTACTTAGTCTTTGAAGCAGAGTACCTATTTGTTTCTTATTGAAGCTATAATGTTCCAATAGACAAATTTATTTAGATTTTTGTTTTTGTTTTTGTAATTCGATGGCTATCAATATAAATCAGTATGTGCAATCTTCAGCTTAGTCAAATTTTTAAATATTTTTTTTAAAAACACTGCTAAATTTCTGGCATTTTAAAATAGCAGACATCATGCAGAATTTTACCAACAGAAAGCAAATTAATATCACCGTTTGCAATATACATATACATATGTTTCATAAGCGTCCTTCCATTAGTGTGTGGATGATACGCTGTAGTAGAAATATTATGTTAATCTATTATGAATAATAAAAAAAAAACATTTATCAATGCTATAGAAACTCATAAATAACTTTAAAAGAATTCTAATTTCACACCATTTAGTGACATCATAAAATTCAATTTAAAATAATATAATTTAAAAAATATGATTAAAACTGTGTGTGTCGATGCGCTTATTTTCTCTTATATACACTTGAGCACACACTGCCAAGTATAATTTAATTGTGTTAATCTTAAAATATAGAAGAATCCTTAGAAATATTTAATTATGTGGTTTAGTTGAAATTGTAAGATTTTCCCAATTACTATTAAATATTTAATTGGAAAATTGAAGGAATAAACTCCAGCACATTTTGAAAGTTTCAGGAGAGACTTTTTCTAATTATACTGGAATAAATATGCCAAGCCAACTAAACATTTCAACATTACATCTAATATTAGACGAATTTCTAATACAAAAATGTAGAAACGTCAATTTCATCTGTGGATCCCAGACCAAGTTTATTCATTTCTACAATTTCTATCTATTACTTTGTTAGATTTTTTAACATTAAGTCTACTTAATGGGAGTAAAATTTAACCAAACATAAATTAAGGAATATTAGAACAAGATCACATTTTCTTTTAATATTTGGTTTAATCAAATCTTACATCTACAACTAAACTACCAAAAACCATCAAACTTCAATAATTTTTTATTTTTTTAGCTCACATTGCACGCCAAAAAAGCCGCCGAAGATGCATCAAAACATGCCCTTGAAGCATCCAAACAAGCAGCCGGTGTCAGTAAAAATACACTTGAAGATTTAACATATGTAGGAAAATCAACATTAGGCGATTTAACTAAAACAGCAAAAGAGGCGGCGGCAAAAAAGGGCTTAATGAAAAGCGATCACCATCAATCACCATCTCCACATCATCAACAGTCACATCATCCAATGCCACAAATACCGCAACATCAATATCAACCACATTTACAAACGCAACAACATATGTCGCCAGGAAATTCATTGGTCAGCCATGGTACCGGTGGTATTATTGCCGGTACTGGTCGTGATTTTTTGTCCTCATTTAGTAGTGAAATTAATGGCATTACATCGTCGACGACATCTATGTTCTCTGGCTTATTTGGAAAAAGTATTAATTGTGATTTAATCATTAAATGTAATGTTATTTTGTATTTTCTATTCTAGATAAACAACAGCAGCAGCAACAGCAACAGCAACAATACTCTCAACCAAAAAATCAGTCTCAACAACAAATTAACAAGCCTAAAGATAAACTGTTGCCATTCGATCCATTTCCAGGTCGTAAAGCTCTTGTTGAGCGTACACCACTGATAAAACACTCTGGACCTCGCCAAACGCAGGAAGAAATTCAACGACAACAAAATGCTGAACGATCTTCGAGCAATTCTGAAAATCAGGCATTTCTCAAAGATGTGATAAATCAAGTTTTGGCCGGTGAAGGTGTTGGATGGCTAAAATTGAATCGTTTGAGAAAATTAATGGACGACGAATCGTATCGTATGCTTGTGTTGGGTAAATTAAATCGTACACTGGATCGGAAAATTGCTCCAGACGATCATATAGATGATGTATGCATTCCAAAGCCGGTATGGCGAGGTATGCTTAAATGTATTCAGGCCATTGCGCATGGATTGGATACGACATACTCGAATTTTGGACTTGGCGGTATGGCTTCAGTTTTTCAAATGATGGAAATTGCCCATACACATTTTTGGAGCAAAGATCTTACCGATGGTACAGAATTATCAGCATCCTTACTATCTAGTCAGGTAAATATTGAAGCACTATGTGTTGTTTTTCATTAATCTGCAGGGAAGAAATAAAACAAAGCTACAATCCTCTTCTTTTTTTCGTATTTCTTTATACATTATTCTTAATTACAGTCTGTCAGCCCTATGGGTAGCCGGGAAAATTTAAAATCCCCTCAAAGCCCCGGCGAAGAAGGTCAACTTGGATTGGATTGGGGTCCCCCTGGTTCTTCGAGGAAAAGTTCACTCGTACCAGAGACTGCAACTAGTCGTCGTTCATCTATGCAAGATCCGCAAGAGCATCAACAATCTACATCAGAGATGTTTAAGGATATGCTATCTCAAAAACGAAATTTACTCCTGAGTAAATTGACGTCATTCGATTCAGATGTGAGTAGAAATATTTGGATTTTTTGTTGTCTTTATTTATATTTGTCGTTATTTTTATTGATGTTAAAAGAGATTGCCATTTTTTTTGGGCTGTGCTGTTGGTCTTTAAGTGTTTATAATTGGCAATTTTCAGTCAACTGATTGACTGAGAAACGTTATTATAAATTGGTTTTAAATGGTTTGAATGTTAACAAAAAAAAAATATCCCCACAAATTACAAATATAATAATAACAAAAAGTTATTTAATTTTGTCTTCCAATCTCACCTAATTTTTCATTTGTCAATTAACAAAATTCGGTGCTAAATGTTTTGAGTTGAATTTTGGACCACTAATAAAGAATGTTTAGAGGATTAAGTCATTTTTATTGAATTAACCCTAATTCGACCAGGCTACTTTTACCTTGGTAGTTTGTGTCACTATTTTTTATTTTTATTAAATTTAAAAAAAAATTTTTTGTGTCGAATGTCGAATGATAAAATACATAAAGCCTCCGATCGGTAATATACGTATTAAATGATTAGGAGAGTTTTTAAAATGGAATGTGTCTCAAAGATACACCTAGGTACGATTAGAGTTAAAAAAGTTCAATTTCGCTGAATCTGGTCAGTGTTTTGTATTTATTGAATTATGCTGATGATAGAGGGTTTTTTTTTGTTAAATGATAATTAAATTATATTTAATTACATAAATTTTGGTAGGCTTGTAAATGTTGTTTGGTTTATGTGATAAAAAATATGCAAATTTGTTGGTAAAGATTGTAGTTCTTCGAATATACTATATTAAATTATCTGAATACTTGATTGTTTATGATTGTTTTTTTTCTTAAGAACTACCTTTTGTAATATTAAAAATTAAATTTGAACTCGCAAAATTTGTGATTATAGATAAAAACATTTTTTGTTTTAAACATTCAACCCATTTATCTAATTAAAAATCAAATATAAAAAGAAAATTATAATAATTTGTGGTGTGTATATGTGTGTTTTATGTTAAATGTTTAGGGAACTGTGCATGGTTCTTCCGGGGCCCTATCTGTGGCCAGTGATGTACCGACCGTTCAGCCCGGAGGGGCCCTAATACCTTCCATATCTTGTCGTTCAACCGTATCTGACACAGAATATGAGAATGTAAGTAGTTAGAATAGACATTTGTAAGTTTAAATGTGAAAATGTCTTTGTTAATATTTGACAAACAAATTTATATAAACAAATTCTCATATTCATCATCATAATTTTCATTTTTAATATTTTCTTTTGAAAACTTTTTATAGCCATTTGACCACATACATATACATACATTTATTGTTAATTATTATTTATTTTTAATAATTTACTCGATTTTGCTTGACATTTTATAGTTCAATGCAATGCTATTATAAAAATTAATGTACCTGCCTACTTATGTATATCAGACACGAAGCGTTATTTTTTGGAAGACTGAATCATACATTATATTTTTTATTTTAAGTGAAAATTGTGGCATTTCTTCATAAATAGGAAACAAATTTAAAATTTGTTCGCTTCAACTAACTAATGTGCATGTGGTTTTGATATGCCTAAGCAATACAAAAAAACTACTGTCTTAGATATTACGATTAATAGAAAAATTACCTGATTCATTTGTACGTGTTCTTATTAACGTGAGTTGTCTTATTGTTGACGTATTTTTCGACAATAAGCAATAATTGAACCTTTATTAAGTAAAATAACTTAACTTTCTTGAATATGATTGTTTTATAATAAAAACATTTCAATTTTAACACTAAAGGATTATATCGATCACTAATTTCGAATCGGATGTGTCTAAAAAAATCCGGAATTGAAATTTTGATGGCAATTTTTTCACATATTTATTCTACATAACCTCACAAAATGTGTTATTTTTTGGTAATTTATATATCGACAATTTACGCGCTTTTTTATTACTTTTAATTTGTTCCTATTTTAGAACATTCTTTTCCTCCTTCATTAGCTTCGGCGATTATGGTGCGACGCCACGTTTTTCTGGGTCGTCCTCTTATGCGAGCACCTTTGGGATTCCAATCTAGCGCTTCGCGTGCCTAGGTTTTCGAAGTGTATGTCCGATCTGTAGATTTTTAGTAAAAATAAAATAAAATTATCACTTTAAAACTTAAATAATATTTATTAAAGTAAATTTCTTAAAAAAAAAAAAATTAAAAAAAAATTTATTTTAGTTTCCAAAACAATTAAACCCAAAGGATAAAGGAAGATCTGGTAGTATTTGGTCGGGTAAATCAACTCTAAGTGCTGGTTTTCGTTATACAGGAGGACATTTAATAAATACATCTTCTTCACCATCACCCGACGCACCTAGAGTTTATCTATTTGAAGGTCTACTAGGAAAGGAAAGGTAAAAATACTTTAACGTATAGCTAGCAGATAGATCGACTTACATGTAAATTAAAAAAATATCAGATTAATGCTATGGGATCAAATGCAATTCTGGGAAGATGCATTTTTGGATGCTGTAAGTCAGGAACGTGATATGATTGGTATGGATCAAGGTCCTGGTGAAATGATGGAGCGATACAAATCGTTAAGTGATTCGGAACGAAAACGTTTGGAACACGATGAAGATAGACTTTTGTCAACTATGCTTTTTAACCTAACAGCCGAATTAGTTATGTTGAATGTTTTAAAAGATGAAATAAAACGAAAAGTAAGACGACTACTAGGAAAAAGTCACATAGGATTAGTCTATTCACAGGAAGTGCATAATCTACTAGATCAAATAACGAATTTGGTATATTTTCAATTTACCATTAAGAAACAAATAAATAAAAAATCACTTAAAAATATTTTTTTAATTAGAATGGAAATGATATAGACCTTAAACCGCTAGGATCTAGGATGTTACATCGTCAAAGCTTTACTGTGCATCAAGGTGTCGATGCAACCGGTCCATTGCGTTTTATGGAGGTACGTGATGATGGTTTGGTATTACGTTCTGTAACAGGTGCTATTGTTGAACGATGGTGGTTTGAACGATTAGTTAATATGACGTATTCACCAAAAACAAAAGTGTTATGTTTATGGCGCAGAAATGGTGGTCAAACGCAGCTTCATAAATATTATACGAAAAAGGTACAATTAAATTAATATTGAAATTTTCCACTTATAATTTTTGGTTTAATAAATTCTTTTGACAACGCCTAGTGCAAAGAATTGTACAATTGTATTAAAGAATCTATGGAACGTGGTGGAATTCCACCAAATGTACCGGAACTGGGTGGTGAATTCCCTGTTCAAGATATGACATCTGGCGAGGGTGGATTGCTGCAAGTATGTTTAGAAGGTGTCGGTTTATTGTTCGCAAATAGTAAGGTAAGAATGCTTCTTGGTAAAATTGTATAGATTTTTCCTTTTAAAGAATTAATAGAAGTATTTAATTTTTAAGAATTTTTATTAAACAGGGTCGCTTAAAGCCTATGTTTAGTGTTAACATTAACTATTTTTAAAATCCAAGTGTTTGTGGTATATTTCGATATTATTACAATTATTTCGACATTTCTCTATGATTATAAACATTTATTGACCAATTTATAGTGTGTTATCCTTTTTTAGATCAAAAATATTTTTATGTTAAGTTTAAAAAAAAAAAAACTAAAAAGAAAAATACTTTCTTGTACATCTCGCCTAGATGGGTTCACTTAGGGAACAAGTTTTTTTTTGGCTTGATTTTACAACACGGGTATATTGGAGATAATTCCATACATTAATTGAGTGGTGTCCTTGTTGGAAGTGTTGTTAAAATAATAAATAAACAAATAAAATTAAGTTATGCTCGACCTTGAAAGGAAACCATATATCACTAATGAGTTTGATTATTATTCTCAGGGCTTACTCTTGAAAACGAAAAACGCGAAACGCAACGAGAACGTCAGAACGATAATGTGGTACCTGGTACTCAAATAAACGCTACTCAGCTCAGCAAGTTCGTTTTTATTGCGCCACCTGTACACGACTAGTAGAAAATACTAGATTTTCTATATTTTCACAAACAAATAATATTTGAAACATTACATTTAAAGCAGTTTATTAAAAAATAATATTAAAAATAAATACTTAAATTTTCGTTTTGCCTTAAATATTATTTCTTTAAGCACTTCACTACTACAATTCACGAAATGTCTTATTCATGTCGTTGACGATCTATAGCAGAATAAAAAAAAACGATAAACGACAAATACGCTTCGTATCGATTTCAAAAGTAAGCCCTCTGAAGTTTTTGTGGAAAAAAAAATTAAATATACATATGTATTCAAAACGATCCCAAAACAATAATATATTGTGCAAAAAACGTATATCTACTTAAAAGTATTTTTTTTAATGGTTGCTTGCTTAAATTAAATATAAATATGGCGCTATAATAGTATTTTTATAGAACTAAATTGTTTTTAACATATTAAAATGCTTAAACATAAAAATATTTTTGGTGTGTATTTGCCTAA
Organism: Platyura marginata; assembly: GCA_026745375.1. NCBI lineage: Eukaryota > Metazoa > Arthropoda > Insecta > Diptera > Keroplatidae > Platyura > Platyura marginata. The sequence goes on from JANSTT010004304.1 coordinate 19,893, forward strand.
TATCGTATGGCTACGTTAAATTAAAATTACGTCATAATTAACAATAAAAAAAAAACAAATCTTTTTGTACATATGAAATATTTTCTTAAATTAGAGTATAATATTATACGTCGTCTAATATTTAAGGAAAAAAAAAATATATTAAAGCGTAGTATTATTTATTTATTTCTTAAAAAACAAGGACCTTCTCCGTACATGCAACATGACAGATTATTTATTTATATATTTTATTTATGTCATTTGGTTTAATTGCAAACCACTCGAAAAATATGTTTTCTTTTTAATTTAATTTTTTTTTTAATTGCAACATAATATTATTAACTATATATAAACGTGGCCATATAAAAACAATTAATGCAGCTACTAAATATGGATAATTTTACAAATAATTAATGCAAGACATTTTGCATGTTCATTTAAAATCGCAAGCTATATGTGCAGCTATATATAAAATTTTTTTATTAAATAATTTCGATCACGATATGATAACAAAAAAAAAATTATTCTTATAATTACCATAATTGGAGTTTTTATGTCTATATAATTATTAAAAAAAAAAAAATAAGATGAACGGTAAACTTTTAATTATCAAGTAATTTTTTTAAAAAATATATATAGAATTTAATAATTGTGAGTTTACCCGCCAAGAGGTTTTTTTTCTTTTTTTTTTACTTTTATTTTACTTTTTACAAAATATATATTATTAACCAAAGCAAGTGAATGTTTTGAATGCTCTACTAAGAAATTATTTGTTTTTTTATATCCATTTTTAATTATATATGCCCAAAATGCTCTTTTTTTTTTGGAAAAATAAATTTATTATTCTTTTCTTTTTTAAAAAATAATAATTGTCTATAATAATCTTTTCTGTATTTAATCAAATTAATATTAATAATACTCATATATAATATTATATACATGTTCGTGAGTGGTATTGCAATGGCATTTAATTTTTTTTATGTTCTACTTTTTGTTCCATTAATAATTTTAATCACTTCTATTTTTTTTTTGTTTTTTTTTTTTGGTTTTTTGTTTGTTAAATATCAATTTTAAAACAGTTAAAAATCTTTAAACATTTTGACAATTTGTTGTAATATGTATTTTACAAACATTTATAGTCAAATTGTTTCTTTATTGGTTACTTTTGAGATGGTCCTTGGGGTATTTTTGAAAATACAAATATTTTCTAAATGTTGATTATTTTTTTTTTGTCGTTAAAAAAATATTTGTATAGTTATTTTTGTTTTCTTAGTAGTCTCTTAAAAGGAACCGAGAAAAATGGAATTTTATATTATTTTTTCTATCGTTCCAATTAATTTTAGAGATATTTATAATTTTTTTAAAAATATTTTAATTTTGTGAAGCTACACATTTAATTTTTTCATAATTTTTTTAAAGATAATTAACAGAAAAGTTTTTCTTGGTTTAAAATAAAAAAAAAAAAATTCCAAATCGTACCGGTTCTTTTTTTCCTTTCTTTTTCTTTCTTTCTTACAACTAACATATTAAATGTTTTTACGCGGATCGCTGCCGCCCATCTTTGGATTGGTTCCACGCTATGTACTCAAGGATTTCGAGGTATTAATTCATAGTTTTATTTAAATAAAAATATATATATATTTACTTAAAAAAAAAGTGTCACACTCAAATCTTAGTTTGTTTTGGTAAACCACCACCATTAGATGACATTTATACAATAAAAAATAAATAAAACAAATTTTACGATAAATAAAAAAAAAAAAACAAAACTATCTCAATTAAAAGTAAAAGCAATAAAGTAGTGTTGTGCTCTAAAAAAGCATACATAATTAAGTTTGTAAACTTTTTAGTAATTGTTTAGAATTAGCTTTATAAAACCTGTAGATTTATTTGATAGTTAATCCCAGAATCCACACTGAATTTTTTTTTTTGTTAATATTATTATTATTATTTTTACCGTAGATCTATAGATTTTTAATTTTTTAGTTTATTTTTTGGCTTTCACATTGGTATATATAAGTAAAAACTTTTTACATATAGGTAAAAAAAGTGTGCTAATTTAAAAAATGTAGTAAAAAAAAAAACAGTCTTTGTGCTGGGGAGAATTTTGTGTGTTGTAGTTGTTAACAAAAAAAAATGTCAAAAATAAATTTTAAAAAAAAGAAATAAATAAAACTAAATGATTAAAAAAAAATTAATTTTTTTCGATGTATTGTGCTCCCTTTCACAAGCAAAACAAAAGCATGCACATTGCTATATATAGTACCTAAATCTATAATTTTTATTTATTTATAAAACTGCATTGAAATGCATACAGACCATATTATATTTAATTTTAAAAAAAAAGAAAATCACATAAAACTGTTTGATACACGTCGCTATTTATAGTAAAACATGAAAAACTTTAAATGACCATCTCACAAGTGCTGATATCTTAGATATAATTTTTTTTTCTTTGCTTGCTTTTATGTTATTTTTTTTTTTATTTTTTAAGCTAACTATTTTTAGTTAAGCTTGTGTGCTTTGGAGAAATTTATTTCTCAATAGAATGCCTAGCGTCATAAACTGCTTTGAATGTTATAATCTTGCTTTGAGAACGCTTTTGTAGTTAAGTTAGTTTCTTTATTTAAGTTTTTTTTTTAGGTAGATAATAAGAGTAGAGTAGTCAAATTAATGATTAATATTTAAAATATTAATATTTGTTTATATAATATTTATTAGTAGGTACCTACCCAATAATTTGTAGTACCAAAGTTTTGTCCAAATATTGTAGGTACTGCATTTATATTGATTAACTTCTATTAACGTATTTTAATTTAAGTACTCTCAATAAGACAATTCGAGATATTAAACATTAATAATGCCTAATTTAAACTTCTCAAGATTATCAAATGTTTCTTTCTAACACTTCAAATGGTTTTTTTCTTCCTGAACAAAAATACTGCTAAATTTAAAACATTTTCCAATGATTTAACTCAAGGCCTCCATTGTCAGTCAAACTGTTAGTCCAGATCTGATGACAGTGATGAGGAGATGGAACTACTACTTTCTATGTGGACGTAAATATTCATCTAAATCATGCATCTAATATTTAGTATTACTTACTGTCAAAAAAGCATCATCTTCTTCTTCCTCTGCCTATTCAATGTTGAATATCGGCGATCACATGATTGATTTTATTTTATTTTTTTCACGACATCTTGCTGTATGCATTAGTTCTCCGAATGTACTTAAACCGGTTTCTTGTGTTTCTCAGCCAAGAAATTTGTTTTTTTCCAATTTCCTCGTTTTCTTTCAATTTTTCCTTCCACAATAAGTTGTAGTAGTTCGTATTTTGGGCCGTGCATTATATATTATACTTTATTTAATTATTGTATTCAGCTAATCTAATTTTCCCAAAATTTTCCTTTGAATGTTTTAAATTGAATTCAAGATTGATCACAGCAATTAAAATTAATTATTAAATGCCGTTAATTAGTTTCGTCTTTTTATTTATTAATAATTGATTATTGATTAATAATTGATTAATTAATCACCACCTACACCAACATTAAACAACAAATTATCCTATTTGATTGCAATGCTACTGATATGCCTGCCATATAGCGTAATCCTTTCATAGACCAGATTTTTTTTTTTTGATCTTTTAAAACAGATGGATGGTTATTTGCACATTTTATGTTTGGACCACTTAGACCCCATTTATTAGATACACATTTAAATTGTAAATTAATAAATCAAATATTTACGAATTTTTTGTTTACTTTTAGTTTTTTGTTCGACTTGATCACATCAGAAAGTGCTTTACACAAAAAGGAGGAATTTTTATATTGGAAGAATTTAGTAAGTTTAGTATATACATTAGTTCAAACTAATATTGTTACTAAAGTACATTGAATTAACGCATCCGGCATTATCGGGCATTTTGTTTCATTTTTATATGTCATTCAATATTTTATTAAAATTAAAAAAATTACACTGAAATTACACTGAAGTGGTTTTAAGCATAAAAAAAATCATAATAACAATTGTCTTTTTTGCAGATCCTAAAACTAGACAGATAATTCAACGGAAGTACAAATCTTCAATGGTAAGTTCAAACAATGAAAAACTGTTTTTCCTAAGGATTATTGTATTGTAAATAATAAAGAAATTTTCAATTTGTTAGTTTAGTTCTAGTTTAGTAAGTGTACATAAAAATTCCAATGTTGCTTTTAGAAATGTGAAAAAAGGGTGCATTTCGAAAATCAAGTTGAAAAAAAATTCTCAGGACAACAGAGTCTTTTTCTAGCAATTGAATCGCTTACATTACCTCTGACCCGTTGACCTCATGTGCTAAGAAAATTCGGATTTAACTAGGGTGAAGTTGAATTTTCATCTTCGTTGGTGAAATTTAATTTTCGAAATTCAGGCATCAGTTAGGTTTATTTTTTTTATTATTCGGTAATTCTTTACTGGAAATTTTTATGTTGAAGGATCTAAAAAAACGTATTTAATAAAATTAACAGTTATTGAAACTTTCTTTATTTATTGCATGTTCAGTTTTCGAACTTAACTATTTTTTTTTCTATCTATTTTTTTACTTTTCAATGTAATTACCATTAAGGCGCCTGAAGCTGCTCTAACTCTTCACAGATTATTTTCTATTGGTTTGGCAAAAAAGCTAATGGAGAAACCAAAATCAAATTAGCTTATCCTGCATGCATCAACCACATAAACATTATACATAAACACATAAACACAAATCCTACATGCGACTTTTGTTATTGTATTTGTTTTGTGTAAGTCTTTAATGTATTTTGTTTGATTATTGATTTTGTTTTTTTGTTTTTTTTTTTGTGACTTTTTGCTCTTAATCTTATGCAGTTGGCAAAAGTAAATATTTTCATTTATTTTTAGGCTGATCAAATTTGCTATTCAGTGTTATGTGTTTTTTCTTATGTGGCTGCTGGTCAAGAGCAGAAAAAAAATGCACAAACATTACAGCATGCACCAAAATCGGCAGCAAAACAATCTGAAAAGGATCAACGATCGTCACAACAGAAACAGTCGGTTCAGTCACAAAAGCAACAACAACAACAGCAGCAGCACCACCACCAACAACAGCAACATCAGCAGCAACAGCAACAACAACAACAACAACAACAGCAACAACATCAACAACAACAGCAACAACTGCAGCACCAGCAACAACAACAGCACCATCTACCTCCTCAGCAAACTCAAGTAAAACCTCAAGCTGTAACAATTAAACAAACTATTCAACCACAAAAACCATTGGTAACTACATCACCAGTACAGCCACAAACTCAAATAAAGCAATCAACCCCATCGCCAACTATAAATCCATCTACACGTCCGGTACAATCAACAACCACCACAACCACAGCGGTTACTGAACAACCAAAAGGTAAACTTCCACAATTACCACCCAGAATACAATCTCAATGTTCGATTACTCGAGGACCACCACCAGCCATACCACCTAGAGCCAATATACCACCACCACAACGAACCGGTTCGGTTCAAGTATCAAATACTACCAGTACCAGTGGTCAACGAACATTGGTCCGGCAAGCTTCTGCTAATTCAATTCAGCCACAGTGTACACCGCAGCCTCCACCAAAATTTGTCATACCACAACGGCAAAATTCTCGTACATCAATGAATAGATCTGGTTCGGTAAGTTTAGGTGGTGGAGGTGGTGGCGGTGGAGTTAATTCTGCGGGTGGTTCACCGAAACTACCACGAAAACACTGACAACGGCATTCGATTCCTTTTATAACTGATGATGCAACCGTTTGTTCCTCTTATTGTTTGCCATGGCTGTAAGGTAAAGGAATTTCGTTACCTATAATAATCCTACCTATAATAATCCTATATAAATACTACTAAGGATTAGTGCAATCCAATATTCAGGGTTATTACCAGTAAGTTTACACTTTTATTCTTTTAACACAATTTTTCATACTAAATATAACTACAAGGCACTAGGTAGGAGCAGCCATCTTTTTTTTTGTAGCCGCGAATAAATTATCATAATGACTTTATGATGACTTATTGTTTGTTGAACTTCATCATTAGATCAATAAAAGGAATTCGAAGAGTTTAACTATAATATTTTTAAATAATATTTAAAAAAAAAAAAATTTCGGATGTGTGTTGGTGTATTTAAGATGGAACATGAAATTTTCATCACTGTACTAATACCTTTTTGAGTCACTGTATAACAAACATAATCTATAAGAAACATTCTCTTTCATGTTCCAAATTTTTTCTGGAAAACGTGGGGGTGTAATAAAAGTTACAGTTTTTAGTTTTGAATGAAGTTAAATGCTCTTTTAAGTAAATATTTGTTTAGATAATTATTAAATTAGATTTAATTTGTTGTAGAATATTTATTTAATCCATTATTTAATTATTCAAATAACAACTTAGTGCATGAGATTTTTTTTTATTTGTTATTCTTGTTTTTATACATTTTTTCATTAGAAAATTGCTAATTTGAAAAGAGTGGCACATCTGTGTCTAGTGTGTTGTGAGTTGAGAAAATAAATAAATCATCACCGTCAGAAATTTACTTTTTTCAACAGTAGCGACTCGTGAAAATGATTGATCCCATCATCATTACACTATTTAAAAAAAAACTTACGTCATTTTTATGGAAGAAAATGGAAAAAATTGGTTGTTCACTTTCACTTTCTTAATACTAAAGATACTTTGCATTTTTATATTATTTTGAATTTCAATGATTTTTTGAAAAATAAAATTTTTAGAAAAAGTTAACCCTTTATGCCTCCTCTACAATGAAAACCAAAACCATCGTGGTTTGCTGCCTTAGTATATATATATACCTACATATTAATATTTAATTTTTTTTTTAAATATATTGGAATACTTAAATGATCTGGCGGAATTAGTCGATTTGGCACAGCTTGTGGTTATGGCGGATGATATTAAAGTAAAATAAGATGAACTTACATTTAAAAATAAATTTTTTTGATAATCAATGAACTAAAACATATGGAAAACTAGTACAAAAAACTCGAAAACTAGTACAAATAACTCCTCAATAAAAAAATGGTTTTACCAATACAAAGCTAGGCACTGTTAACCAAAACACAAGTAGGCAAGCAATAATAACACTATTGCAAATTTAGAGTGGTAGAAAGAGGCAATAGATTTTTTATGGTTTTGGTTTTTGATTTTTGTTCTGGTTGTAGTGGAGACATTAGAGTCTATACATTTTGAATATGAAAGGGTGAACACAAAAAAAAATAAAAATACAACTAAATTTATTCTTTATGTTTTTAGTGCATTAATACATCTTTAAAAGTTAAACATTTGAAGGCACAATTTGGAACTTACGGAATTACCATTTTCTAAAAATGAAAAAATTACCAAAGTATTTAGTACATATAAATTCCGAGAACGGTGAGCAGCTTTTTGAAAATTCTTGATTAACCTTTTCATGTTCAAAATGTATGTTATTTTGCCAAAAATGTTTTAAATTCAAAATAATATAATAATACAAAGTTTCAAAACCACATTTTTACTATTAAGAAAATTTAAAATTCTGTCAGCTTTTTTAAAAAATAGTGCCATGATCATGGGATCAATAATTCTCACGACCCGCCACTGTTTTTCACAAATATTATTGTTTTTATCTACAGAACATATTACTAATTAAATCTATGTTCACACTATACTTTTTTGCTTAACTTCTCTAAAATAATTTTAATAACAATAAATCGAACGTGTAAATGTAAAGAAAATGAAAAGGGAAATTGGTATATTTATTGAAATATGTCTGGTTAATCATTAGTTCGAATATTAATATAAAATTGAGCTATAAAAAATTTAAAAGTTTGGGTGTAAAATAATAAATAAAAAAACACCAACAAAGACTGAAGACATTTTCGATTTTAGGTTTTTTAAAAAATATTTACCAAATTTTCATTAAAAAGTTTTTCCTTAAAATTGAACTTGAGGACATTATTATGAAACACTCATCATTAAAATTCTTAACATTTTCGTTCATTAACTATTTTAGTAGATTAGATCCTTGAGCTATAGGATGTCGCACACACACACTTTCACCGTCTCAAAGTTCGAATTATTAGTTCCAGCTTTTTATAGAAGATTTGGTGAACTTTATTGAATTCTTTTTTATTGTAAACATATCGCTAAATTAATTATTTTTTATGCTAGGTAAATTTTCTAGATAAATTTAAAAAAAAAACCACATTTTTAAAAAATACTTTTTTTGTTGAATTAAAATGAAACAATAAATAATGTAAATACAAAAAATATTTATAAATAATTCTGAATATATTCATGAAAACATAGTTAGCAGATATTCTAAATTAATTTTAATACAGAAAAACGTGCATATTAGTGTTCGTGAATTAATGTAGCTACATATGTATATAGAAAATATTTTTCTTTTGTAGGATTTAAAAAGAAAAAATTATTTAGTTTCATTTAATCAATATCGTAGATCAGTGGTCTTCAAACTTCGGCATCCCATTCGAGAAAAAAATAATCTACGGAACCCTATGTTTAAAATTTATTTTTTATTTTATTACCTTGTTCTTTTGCTTTTGCTCCTAATTTCCAGTTTTAACCCAATTCTACATCGTATTTCTAGGGGATTTTAGGTTTACTTCAAATTAAACAAATTTAATAAATAATAACGACCATGTTGCCTCTCTCCTTTATAAAATTAAAAAAAAATACAAGTTAGTTAGAGTAGAATGAGGATGGGCACGCTAAAGCGCCCGAAAATCCCTAGGCCTCCGATGGGCTTATTAGATATCCCTCGTATGGTGACTTGTCCCTAGGCTGCCATTCCAAGAGATCGATGGACCTTAGGATGATTTACTAAGTTGCGTCACGGATTTCCGTCAAGTTCGCCAAAGGGCTACCCAGCATCTTTTTCTCTTTCCTGATACGGCTGGGCAGTCACATAGTAAATGCTCAGTCGTTTCAGGCAGTTCCTCGCAAAATCTGCAGGTTGGTTCAACAACCATACCCAGCCTGCATAGGTGTGCTTTGAATTGGCCGTGCCCGGTAAGAAACTCTGTTAGTTTTTTAACTTTAGCTCTAGGTAGATAAAGTGCATATTTCAATGCAGATTGATCTGGCCCTCTGATGAGTGCTTTAGCTTGTCCTGATTGTGCCCTTCATTTTGCCAAATGCCTCTTCCTGGAGGCTTGTTCTTGCAGAGATCTGCAAGCTCTAACTGGTAAGCCCAGGAAAGGTTCAGGTGAGTGCAATGGAAGGATAGTTTCTATTTTCGCTAGCTCGTCAGTCTTTTCGTTCCCCCCGAGACCTGAATGTCCTCTCACCCATAGGAGTTCGACAGTGTTTAATTCTGGTAAACTTACCAGAGCTTGAAGGCATTTATACACCAGTCCCGAGGTGAGTTTGAAGGAGTCAAGTGCTTTCAGCGCTGCTTGACTGTCGAAGAAGAACCTAATATGTTGGCTCTCAATTCCGCGTTCAAGCAGTTCGGTTGCAGCCGTAAGGATAGCAAAGACTTCTCTTTAGAAGACTGTGGGATGCTACCCCATCGGCTCCGGCACTAGTGCTTTTCCCATTGTTGAATCCATCAGTGTAAACGTCCACGAGGTTTTGAGTTTCGAGTGGTACTGCCACTAAAAAAAATAGAAAGATTTGCTACCACTTACTCGATGAAATTAGTACTCGATTAAATTTAGTTGGATATTACTGAAAGAAATGTATTCATTCGTAAAGACAAATTTTACTTTAGATGTGCTGTTCGTGTATATAAAATATTTATATGAGCAATGACAAGTAACAAGCTACTTTAAAGTAGCAATACTTTTATTTATGACATCCTAGAATTAGATAAATAATTTATTTCTTATGGTTTTCTTGTGAAAATTTAATTAAATACCCATTTTTTCGCTGAACCCCCTAAGACATCACGCGGAACCCAGTTGGAATACCACTGTCGTAGATGATATGTCATGGGTTTTCCTGGAAATAATATTTTTTCTCCTTTTTTTTTTTTTGGATATGTATTTTCTTAAATATTGCTAACGAAAGAAGAATATTCATGCGCTATGATAGCTTTTTCACATGATAATTGTATGAAATCAATCATTTTTGTTTTTTAAAAAAAAGAAAAGATAAAAATAAATAAGAGAAGAAAAAAAAAACACCATGAGTTATCTTATGAATTTAAAAAATAAATATATTTTAGTGTTTTTTGCTTAAATTGTAATTGTTTAAAACCAATAACTAGCGATTAAAGTGTTGTAAAAAAAAAGTTATTGTAGTTAATGTTTATTGTCCAATATTAAAATACTTACATAAATACATACATGTATATATGTTTTCTTTTTTCAATGTGTATACTAAACAAAAAATGTTAATAGTAAAATTAAAAATATAGCGAATAAAATAAATTTGACCGACACAAATAAACTAAATATTATGGAAAATAAAAACAACAAATAAATGCATAAATTGATTCCTTGCAATATCGATGTATTTTATTAAATCAGTGTCAAAAAAATAACTATATTAAAAGAAATATTTTTATAGAGAATAAACGAAGAATTATTTAATAGATAATA
>JANSTT010004315.1:0-30444 GCA_026745375.1 Platyura marginata
AGACCAATAATAATTTTAATTGTGATTTAAACCACTTGATTATGGATGAATATTAAAAATATTGTATATAGTAAAAAAAAAAGTGATCAAAATTCCAAAATATAAAATATATACACACAGTGTACAATGCAAAACTAAAATTTTGGACTAAAGTCTGTTTATGGGTTATCATTAGATTATAAACAAACATGTTAATAATATTGTAAATAGTTTTTTATGGAAATTAAAATTTGTATATAAAATTAAATTGTAATATAAAATCATCGAATTAATTTTTGAAAATAAAAATAATAAAAATTCAAAAAATAATATTACAGACATAATTAATAGCAACAAAAAAACAAATACAGTGACGTTAATTTTTGATGATAAGTTACGATAACTGTTTACCTTTTTAAATATCAATTCAAATCAATACCAATTCAAATCAAACAATTTATAATGTCTATAAATGAAGCCATAATAGTAAAATGATAAGAAAAGATGAGTGTGGAAAATTATGAAAGAAAATAGTTGGCATAATGCCCAGACTCTCTATAGGTACCTGGCTTAATATTTTCCATAAGTATAGGTTGGTCAAAAAATCATTTCTTTTTTTCTAATAGATGGACATATCTATCTTGAATTGTAGCTAACTTCATTTTAATCTGCAAATTCATTATGTCACCTGATAGCTGACAATTCAAGCTTATTTAAAAAAAAAAGTGCCTGATTTTGTAAGAGATTGTTTATGTGCGGTAGTTTCAATATGGAGAATGAAAAAGAACATTTTCGTCATATTTTATTGTATTACTTCCGAAAAGGAAGAAATACATCGCAACCTCATAAAAAATTATGTCCTGTGTAAGTGTATGGTAAGGATGCCTTAAAACTATAACAGTGCCAAAATTTGGTTCGCTAAATTTCGGTCTAGCAATTTTTATGTTACAAATATGCCACGCTCGGGAAGGTAAACCGAAGTGACAAAATAAAGGTATTGCTTGAATCCGATCGGCATTTAACGACACGGGAGATTGCCGAAAGTCTTAACATACTGAAATTAGTTTTTGTTTTCAATGAAAAATTCGTCTTTCATTTACATAGAGAAAAAAAGCCCAATGACTACTTATTGGTTCTAGTTCCAATACCTATGTATGAAAACCTGACATTTTTTGACTAAAGTTGCTATTTTATTGTCTATTTGAAATTTTACACTAAAAAACCAAGTATAACATTTTTCACAAACTTGTTATTAAAATCGATCAAAAATTAGCTACTAACAATGACGAATTTGGATTGCTATAATATAATAATATAATTGCCTTTAATGAATCCCACTTCTGATTTATAAACAACGCTTTGTTTATTTAGTTTAGTCGTGAGGTATCCCGTAATCGTAATGCAATATTATTGCTAAGGATCTGATCTATGACTGACTGAATAATCGGATCATTATGTTATTGTAATCCATTTACCTCCGCGACGACGAGCTACAATCATTGCAATTTTTTGTTATTTAATATAATGAACCGAGCTATTGATCCATATCAATATTTCGGTCGTTAACACTTGTAATAAATGAATTGAATTGAATTGAAAATAAATAATTAAAATAAATTTTGGGCATAATTAATTGTTTTATTAATGTTCACACATGTTTTATTCATTTTCCGCCTTTTTCGTTAACTTATCATCTCCCCCCTAAATGTCACTTGTTTTTTGTCAATATTAAACATTATAATCAAACGGAGAAAATTTTAAATAACAAAACTAAATACCTACTATTTTACTAGTAAGTGAAAAAAATTAAATTTAAAATAATTTTTATACTTATAATTGTGTATAGTAAGTAATTAGGTGTTTGTACAATGAGAAATTTATACGATATTGCTTAGATAGATAGATGTAAAATATAAATAAAAAAATAAAAAAAAAATAAATAAATAAATAAAATGGATCATGTCTCATTAATTTTTATTAATTAATATTTATTAGGATAGCTAAACGACAGATGTGTATATAAAGTTTCAATAAACGATTATTAATTTTAATTGGATTTTTTATTAATTGCATTCCTTATCTATTTTTCGAATGTCCAAACCATTTCTTATAAAAGTTTTTAATTCTATTTTATCAAATTCCAAGAGATCCCATCAAATTTAAGGAGAAACAATTCTTGATAATTTTGTTACTTATCCATTGCTTAGACATTATTAATTTTGTTAAAAGATATGCATGAATCACCTTATTTCAGAATTATGTACCGCCAGTATCATTTTATCTTAATTTAAGAATCAAATTAGTAGGTTGAATAAAAATCATTTCTGTTATTAAATATAATTTTGCTCCTCATTAAAAAAATATACATAATTATGTATACCTATAATAACATACCTCACGAGTCCGAGAGTCATGATATACCTTATTATGTACAAGCTTGATGTGATAGGTACGCTGCTGCGTAATCGTAATAACACTAATGTGTTATGCTAATTATAAACTTCACAAAAACAATTTTTATGTAATTCTTCTAACAATAAGTTCAAATAATTTTAATTGAATATTATTTCATCCTTTTAATTTAGAAATATTTCTTTTACAAAATTTGCTGATAACATTTTCTCTCATATATCCTTTTATTAAAAATCAATTCGAAAACATAAACGCAACATAAAAAGGTTCCATTTAGGTAAATTTTGCATAAATGAAATGTATCTACCTACATATACTTAAGATACTGTCCACAGACAATTTCAAACAAACAATTTTTCTGAATTCATGCAAAAGAAACTCCTGCCTGAAGTAAGTAATCAATCACAAAATTCAAATTAAAACTCAATCTATATAAAACGTTGGTTGTTGGATCTATAAACGGCACTTTTGTCTAAGCCATAAAAAAAACACCCTATTTCAGCATTATATGGAGATTTTTTCATTTATTAAAAGAATTGTGATCAAGAATTATCTACCATTATGGAAGAAAAATAAGCTAATCTGTTACCAAATGGATTTTGGATTATTATGAAAAAAAATTAACTTAAAAACATATTATTTTCGTATCGCTATAATCCGTAATAAAAATGGTAAACTGTATGTAGTGTTAAGTTTGAACTCCAGTAACAATGCCCTTCATAAATTCATACATAATCCTCTTGAAATTAGGTGTCCTAAATTGCATTCCACGGAACAAATCTTTAATTTTTTTTTGGAAAAATTTATAGGAAGTGCAATCATTCAAAAATTCATTTTTTAAACAAATTCCACAGAATTTCCATGGCATGTTTCGGATATATCAACGGATATTTGTTCTTAATAATATAAATATTTGCTAATATTCTAGAATTAACAGGCCTATTCTTCGCTAAGAGCGCTAATAATCTTAAGAACAGAAATCTTAATAAATTAAGAGCGCCTTTAAGAGCCGTTCTCTTATTTGGTATTCTACAGTTTTTTTTTAGCGCTCTTAATTTGTATCACCTCGTAGTGGTGAGTTTATAAACTGTCAATTTTAGATTGCAAATTTTAATTTTGTGAGGTTATGTTCGTGTAAATAAATAGGTACAGAAAATTACCTGTTGTTTTTGTTGTTTGAACATATCATAAGAAACAAAAAATTTACATAAATCACTAATCCAAATTCTTAACTGCAATTTGTGATTTTTCAGAAGAGCTTTCAATATAAACAATATAGAATTGCTTTCTGTCGACTTATACATAAATTATACATATTAAGGTACACACAGCATTAATTGTTGTTCCGGCAACTGATGGGTTATATTGAAGCGTTCTGGATGTAAAATGTCGCAATTTGATACAATATACCAAAACAATATACACAAATGTCAAGTTATTAGCGCTCTTAACTGTTAAGACCGGCAAAAATGTGGCTCTTAAGTTATTAGCGCTCTTAAGTTAAGAGCCGCGTTGTGGAATACGAATTTCAGTGTCGCGCTCTTGAGGTGAATCTTAAGACGAGTTAAGATTAAAATGGCCGCTATTATAGTCTTAACTTTTGCGCAGAATAGGCCTATAAGGAAAAAACCAAAAAACACGTCTATTTCAAAGAAGAAATTGTCCTATAAAATTTTGTTCAAGATGTATAATTATGTATGATGTACACCCATACCTACTAACATTTATATTTATTTATAAATTTCAATTAATAAATTAAGGACGAAAAAACTGCATACGCACGCTTTAGTTTAGAACAGCGATTCCCAAATGGTGGTATGCGTGCTACCGGTGGTATATTAGAATAAAGTAGGTGGTACGCGAAATAAATAAACAATTTGTAATCTATTTGATACTTAAATTTTTAATTATACGAAAATGTTGTCACAAATGATAATAACAATAATACTACGACAATAAATATTTTATTGAATAATATTTCGGAATGAAAAGTGACAATTGCTGATTAGTATCTATCTTTTGAACAACAATTGAATATCAATGAAAACAATGAATATCTCATAATAGAGAGATCAACTCACCCCGGTTTCCTCTAATTATTTTTCCAAATAGCACTTTCGGACAAAGGAAGTGGTATTTTTTGGCTGGAATCTAGGTCAATGATAAACACAACTTTATTTGTTGCCCATATTTCGAAAACTTTTTATTTTCTTTTCGAAATATCGAAAGTGCTATTGGGAAAAACACCAATTGTAGTTTCAGAGGTCACTTAAAAGGGATACAAGATTTCATTCCCTTTATATTAAAAATCTTACTAATTATTTTTGTTTTACTTTGGCTTGGCAGTTTCTCAACACAAGCGTAAATATTCGGTATCGGTAAATGAAAACACTAATTTTTTGAATTTTATATTCTATAGTTAACCAATTCTCAAATTTGTTTCCCTTTTGTTAAAAAACTGCCAATCTAATAAAAAAACAAAACTTAATTATGTACAATACAGCTAAATTTAGCAAAAAAAAAATCAATTTAAAATAAAGTGTCCAGTTTTTTAACGTTTCAGAATTTATTTTATAATCCATGAGAAAAATATTTTAATTTAGATTTTTAATTGATATGGCAACCCTTTACACATGGACGCAGAGTTTACGATTTTTTTTTTTTACAAAATCAACAAAGTTATTCGTAAAAGCACAGAAATATTTCGAATTAATTGATAAAAATGTTTGTTGGACGATGAAGATTTACATACATATGTACTTGTATGTATATCAACGTACAATTTTATTTTATTTAACAGTTGAATTTTCCTGATATAACATAAAGCAATGGATTATGTTTGTTTAAGAATAATTGATTTGTTAATATCGCAAAAAACTTTTTTAAAAAATTAACAAATACTATTTCGTATTTTAACATACATTTCGTCACTATACAATCGATAAATATTAATTAATATTTTGTGATTATCAATAAAATTGTATTCTAATAACGATTTTAATACTGTCAATGTTCAACGAAATGTTTTTATACCCGTATGATGTTAATCGAAGGGTATTATAACTTTGGTACGGAGTTTGTAACGCCCCTTAATACTCATCGTAGAAAAAAAATTTCAGCACCATTGTCTTTCTCGTGAAAATCTAAGTCGAAATATACATGTCCGTCCGTCCGTCTGTCCGTGATCAAGATTCCGGCCAAACGACTGAAGCTAGAAAGCTGAAATTTTGACACTTATTATGTAGTCCTAGAGTAAGATCTCTATTGTTTTCTTTCTCTATTGTTTAATCGGATAAAAAATAGGGGAGGCTGTGGTACAGTGTTCATCTAATTTTAATATAAACCATTCATTTACTCGAAAGGTAATCGAAATGTAGAAAAAATGAATATGACAAAAATTATAGAGAATACAAAAATGAAGATTTATTTCATAGACTAAAAAGTTGTACGACCTAGCGTTATGGCGCTGCAATCAATTTTATTGAATTTTAAGGATTTTAATCATTTACTCGAAAAGTATTTAGATTACGGAAAAATTGAATATAACGAAAATGATAGAGAATAAAAAAATGAAGATTTCATTAATAGACTAAAAAGTTCCACGAAATGCCGTTATGGCGCTGGAATCAATTTTATGTCATTTTTACGGTTTTTAATCATTTTTATTCAATTTACCCAATTATATTTATTGTACAGACAAAATAGACACGAACAAAGATGTAAATAATAAACAAGTGCGCATACGGGTATATTATAATCGGCATAGCCAATTTTTTCTTCTTTACTAGTTTTTTTCAGTGATACGCAAACATGAATACCCACAAATTTTAAATATCTTTTATCTCTGAATAGAGTCACAAAGCAACAAATGCCATGAAAGAAAGAAATCTATTTTAGCACACGTTTAGTTACTAATGAAATAACATCCTAGCATCTTTTTAGTTTATTGTTATCCGATCACATCTACAGTAAAACCTTGAATTGCAAGAATCTTTATTTACGAGCAAGACGAGCAAACATTTTTAATAAATTTTAACTTGATAAACGAGCGTGGTCTTTCAAACGAGTAGTACGTATACGCTTTGCTGAGCGTCATGTGATCAAAACTGAGCAGATGGTTCTTCTTTTTCTCACTGTGCGATTATGGGTAATCGTCGTCTTCGATATTTTTCTTTCTTTTTTCTTTCCATTTATTTCTTAAGGGAATATACGAGTGCTTTGGATTACGAACATGTTTCCGCAACGAATTATGCTCGCAATTCAAGGTTTTACTGTATGTGTTATCAATCAAACACTATTTTACCTATTATACCTTTTGAGAGTTTCTTTCTTAAAATTTTGCAAAAGAAATATTTTTATTAAATATGTTAATTCAATGTTTTGTATTACATATAGCCGGACACGGATTGACATTTTTTTCCCATGACAAAAATAAGAAAAACTCTACCAATTCTGAATTTTTTTTTTTTTTTTGAAAAATGTATAAAAATACCAACAAAAATACATAAATCATGACTGTGTCACTTTAGAATTTAAAAGATAAAATACAGAACAGGTATGTATATATTGTTGGAGAACTTAAAGCTTATGTAATATGAGGCTATGGTGTAACAGGAAAAATTTCTCAAATATTATGAAAACAAATGGGTTTTTAGAAGTGGTACCACCGCACCCGAAAAAATGGGCAAATAATATATGTATAGTTTGTTGGTCGGATAAGCCACCCTAAACAGAACATTTTTATACGAAATTGATTCTCGATGACAAGAAAAGTCCCACAAAATGAAAATATTTTTAAGGTTTGCTATATTTGGAGTATCGACTCCCACATATTTTTATTTTTTTTTTCTTTACTTTTCTATATATGCCACATGGTGAAAGCGTAAAATTTGGCACAACTGAAATTATGTCAGAGCTTAACTGCTTATTAAAGATGAAATATACGAAGATGTTTGAATTATGTAATAGAGTTGTACAAATTTAAGAACCCTAAGGAAAGAAATATGACATGATATAGAGGGTTAGTAATGACGTCTGATGTAATTTTGTTTATATGAAGCCATCTTTAAAGATTACGGAAAATAAGTCTTCAATTTTTTTTTTTTTTTATTATGACAGTAAGGTACATTATGGTAAGCACTTTTCATTTATTGCCGTAAAATGGATCGAAGGGATATAGATCATCGATCTGTAGGCTATCATTCACTCTAAAGTGTTGCAATTGAAATTCTAAAAATAGACAGTAAAGTTTTTGAAAATTGTTCCTTTAACGTTGTAACAACACAAAATGTACAGTTATATTATATTTTCAGTATTAATAAAATCAATTTTATATAATAATAATTGTCATTATAGCGAAATCTTTTTGTGGCTGATGGATTATACTTCTTGTACATTTAACACTGCGGAGTTCGGAAACACGGGAAAATCCAAACAAAGTTTGATTCAGGATAAAGAAAGAAGGATAAGAACTTCGATGAAAAACAAAAATTACCGCATATACATACAATAAAATTATATGTGTTTCTTAAACATTTTCTATCCTTATGTATGTACTGTACATACTTATGTATGTACGATATGTAGATTTAAAATGATTATTAAATTATTAAATTAAATTTTTAATAAATAATGTAGTTTTATTAGTGTAAAATTTTCCTGCACATCACAATTTTTCATATTTACAGTCAAAAAATGTATAGTATGTGATTGATAATATCAACATAAATAATTAAACCGGAGGTCAAAATACAGGTAAGTCCAATAAGTAAGTTTAAGATAAGAAAATATTGTGGTATTTTTGTGAACTATTTTCAACATGCTGTGAATTGTGTACAAAAAATTATTGTTTCTGTTTTTTGGCTAAAAATGCACGAAAATTAAAAAATAAATGTTAAATCCGGTAACTATGTTCAGTTTTTTTACCCGAATATTCGTCCTTGGGCATGTAAGGGTTAAAGAATATTTTAATATGATGTGTTTGAGATCCAATCGACATTACAAGATAGATAAACTAAAACTATAATTCAAACATCACGCAAAGAAAATCCATTCTTATTCCACCACTTAAATTCCAAAAAAGACATCTTTGTACCATAAACGTGAGGATCCGTAGATATACGTATAGGTATAATAATATAGTGTATAATACACTTTCATATTACTACTGTTGCTTTTTTTTATAAGTATCAATTAATTTATATTTAACCACTAAGGCTGAACCACACAATAACCAATTTATTCTACACATGAAACGACGTAGTTAGGGCTTAGTTACAATAAAATATCTTCCTTTCACATGTTCGTTACTTTTTCCAAGAATAAAAATATAACAGAAAAAAACCACAAAAGCTTTATTTTCTTCAGAAGCTTAAAGTGTCCCTAAAGACCCAACTAATTGCGTCGATATACATAATAGATATTACCATATATACATACATACACTTTATTCTATATAATGCTTAAGAATATTACACATTTTTTATTGTAGATATACACCTACACAACCTAAACTTTTTTATACATTACACATATACATAGATATTTGTATACTAATTACTTATGTACATCGACAAAATGAAATAGAAGTACATTTTCAAAATACTTCAATGGATAAATAAATTAATTTAAGTATACAATGATTAACCTAATTAGCCTCCCATCCTCCCATAAAATACTTATAATAAAGACCATTACCGAAACAAAACCAGAATTACATTAATGTTGAATATTTGTGCGCGACAAGTAGTACACTGACTGAGTAGGAAACTGGAAAGCATCCGCAATATTGCCAATTAAGATTTATCCAGAATGGCAGTTGAAATTAATTCTGGAATTGCAGCAGTATTTGTTCATGTAAATATAATTCGACATGTCTTGCTTATATTCTTAGACATCTTGGAAAGTTATTTGTATTTTTATACTGTCTGACATATGAAATTCGAGAATTTTCTAATGGTAAATACATAACTCGTTCTCGACTTCTCGTCTATTATATACTTGTACTTTGTACAATACATACAAGGATCAGATGAAACATTACGCCACTCAAACTAGTGAATTAATTAAAAATGTTTTTAAATTGCTCATTCTATAATGGCGACTAATTAATTATCATTATTTTTATTATTACCAGAGGTAATTTATCTTTAGTAGATGTATGGATGGTGAATTACTGGTTTTTTTATTTGATATATAACAATTTTAACGATTCTGCATTTAGTTTTAATCAGAATTTTATTTAGAACTTCCATCAAATAATTTTTGTAGAATCTTTAATGAATTTAATACCTTAATAAAGAATTTTACTTAAGATTTAATGATTTTTAGATATGTAGGTACATTATAGAGTGGTTCATTTTTTAAATTTCAACTTTATCAAATGTGCCCCCTTATTTTTTATCTTTTTTAATGGCAAAATCCAATTGTTCTACGACTTTTGATCGTCTTTATCTGCCTCAAGAGCCCTAAGTTTATGCAATTTTTATTTTTTTTTTATTTAAAGTAGTTTCTCGCCTTTATTTCACATTTTAGAGAAAAATATTATTGTAAGTTGTAGATCTGAAAAAACTACATAAAAAATGATTTATATAATATCGATTATCTTGAAATCTTGAAAAAAAATCCCATATAACGAGTGTTCACTCTAATGTACGTAAATATGTACAATACTTACGAGTTGCGAACAAGCTTTCTTCAAAATTTAATTTAAATATATAAAATTAATATAAAAGTTGTCCCACATCTGAAATAAAATTTCTTAATTTAGTATATTTTTAATAAAATAAATATTCTTAGTTATATGTAAATAGGGTTTAATACTGCTACCGCGAATCAACAACAAAAATTCAAAGAACATCACTTTTTCGACAATTAGAGAAATTCAATTTGGCTTCCATATATAGATTACAGAAAGTATTTATTTTCAGAAAGTATTTTTTTTGTTCCCATCCTTACACATCTTTGACGGGAGGACCTTGCACATTTAATATATTCCGACTAAGATCTTCACAAATCATTGCATTTCTGGTGCACATTTGCATTAGGTAAAATTTTTTTTACGAGATCCTTATTTTGTTTTATTTGTTTCATTACTAAGAAAAAAAATTTAAATGATTAAAAAAAATCATCATCAACAAAAAACCAACAACTTTTACAATACAATTTCAATTTTCGATCATCAAAAAGTGATCGGAAATTTTTCCGACATAAATGATCCAAAAATACGTTCAATCATATGGGATCTTAAATTTCCGACAGTTCTAAAAATTTTCGAGTCGGATTTGTATTCAGTCATACCAGTCCTGATGAAAATAATGATTAGTTATCTAAAACTATCTCGCAAAAAGTTTTTAGATAGGTTTGATGTATGACAATACATATGTATAACAACTAACATAAACAAACATTTACAATACATATATTAAAAAAGAAAACTTCGGATAAAGAAAAACTTTAGAGAGAACCATAATTTCTTAGTCCCCTCTCTATGGAATACACACAAACAACCCCAATTATAGTAAAATATTACAATAACACATATTGTTTGCTGAATAATATTACAATATAACATCTCCCAATTAGGAATCATTTGTAATTATATTATTAATAATATATAATTTGTTTGATTAGTTAACCCTTTCGCTTGTATAATATAACAATATTTTGGTACCTATATATATATATAGATAGATAGATAGATGGTCGTGCGCTTTTGTGTACTTAGGCCTTGTGATTACTTTCATTTGAATAATTTGTCATGATCATGATAAATAGTCTTTTTGAATTAAATGTATTGTCATTTTGGTAAGACCTTCCAATAAAATAGCATTCGGTGGTATTATTTGTTAATTAATTATTGCGTGTGTCTACAAATGCCAGGGAAAAATTGTGTATTTAGTCTTGTGCAAACAATTTTCTTCTCTTTCATTGTTAATTTGCTACGTTATAAACGACTTCTTCAACGATTTGTTTTATTATGTTTGGACATAGAATAGAATGTTTTGTGTACGTATTTTTGTTTTTTTTTTCATCCCCTAAACATCATATCTACCCCTACTTACTTATTATTATATAATAACTTATAATGGATTTTTATTTCATAGAAAAATGTCTCTGTTAACTTCATCAGTCGCCTAAATTGTATACAAATAAAGTTAATTTTTCCCCTTTTTTCTTTTAATTTTTTTAATTGAAAATAATATTGGTATATAAAATTTTATTTGTAAATTTTGCAGGTATAAATTACATGGGAAATTCTAAATTAATCAATAATCATTATCAGGAATGGGTACAAATATGTATTCAATAAATTAAGAGGGATCCTTCTTTTTATTCAATGCTTATGTATATAGAAGAAGAGAGGGTGGTTGTTATTTGAACTTTTCCAAGCTTTTTGGATCAATTTATAATTTATAATGGTGAACAGGTATTTATGTATTGTAGAGATATAATACTATAATTTATGATAAGGAAAACCAATCCTTCTACAATTATTTAACATATTTATAATGCTTGATATTTGATAGAACATATGTATGTAATGTTCGGTAAAATAGGGAACAGGTATATTTAGTATGTAAAGTTGAAACTCAGTCATTTCTCCTAACTGTTAGGATTGATATCTGAGAAATCTTTGAATTAACATATTAATTGTTTTCAAACGCTAGCATTTTCTGAAAATATGGAAGGACAGCTGCAGGACTAAAGAATGCCTGTTGTTCGAAATAATAGGGATGGACAATTCATAATGCCCAATTAAAACAAGAAATTAAACATGTGAAATAATTGTTTCACTTTAGAATGTGATTATTAAAGGTATGAAGTAATAGATTTCTTTAGTTTCTGGTTTTAATTGGGTCTTTGAATTGTCCATCCCTATTATCTCGAACAATAGGCATCCTTAAGTCCTGCAGCTGTCCTTATTACCCTCTTTCCCCTCCCCTACCATATTATTCATAAATTTCTCAGATATCAATCCTAACAAGAGTAAGAGAAATTACTGAATTTCGACTTTTGCATACAAAATATGCCTGTTCCCTATTTTACCGAACATGACTGTATGTATAAACCAAAAATGAATAAATTGTGTTGATGGAACATACTGTTTTGTTTATTTTTCCATGCATTTGTGAAATCATCGACCCACAAAGTACAAGTATATAAATTAAATTTATTACCTATCAGTGCATGGCGGTCACTATACCAAAGCATGTAATTGTAATAGCTACCTATAGATAGAGAGATAGAATGAGGGTTGAACGTTCCGAATGCATTCAGGAACTTTGGACTCTACCCTAATGAGAACGAGGTCTCTTTTGTGCCTTATAATTAGAGAGTTGAATTATATTCGATTTGATAAAGTTTATGAATGTTATCAGTTCTAACCTGCAAATCGCATTCTAATTGACTAAAAGGGTTAGGATCAATTTGATAACTAATGTTTAATGTTTATTTCAAAAAATAATATACACAAGGTTAAAAGCCTTAATGATTATACAAAGTATAATTGTGCATAACGATTTTAAACAAGAATCAAATTGATTTAATTAGACTATAGTAAAATTTAAAAAAAATGAAAAATGGTGATAATTGTTGACGCTGTGAAAAAACGGATAAATCAATATAATATAATTTAGATTTATTTAAAAAAATAAAAAAAAAATCAAACAAAACAATAAATTCGCGGAACAACTAGCAGGAAAGATACTAAAAACAGGCAGCTCTAAAGAGTCTCAGAGATGTGATGACCTTTACTGTATTCGGCAAAGAATTCCACACCACCACTCTATGGACAAACAGGGATTCATGCATTTGACGCTACTCTCATGCACCGGAATAATTAAATCGTTTGTGCGCTGTGACAGACCAAATTCTAGCTTTTCGTTAAGGTAGGTAGGCTGTTGGGACATAATAAGGTTGTGAATGAATGTCCATAATCTGAATTCGAAATAATTTTTCAGAGAACAGCCTAGAAACTGATTATAGTATAGTGAAATCATTTTATACCTCCTTATTCTAAATGCAAATCACATGACTTAAAGGCTCTGTCAATAATTTTAAAAGATGCAGCATCAAAGCTAGACAGTACAACGTCAGCATACATAAAGTGGTGTATTATAAGAAACTTAAAAATGTGTAGGCGTATGTGACGAGGCAGAGTCCCACAAAGATGCCATAATGGCCTTACAAGAGAACACTTTAATGTCAATATGTGTGGCTTGGTCTCAAGTTGGGAAAATACATTCATTATTGCACTTATCTTGGATAATTTATGCTAATTATATTGAAATATGTTATGCGATACCCCTGGCTCATGAGGGCATCACAGTACTTAAAACTAATAAAAAAGAACATTTTTATTCTACTTTACTTTTAATTAATTTATTAGGGGGTGAGAAAAAGAATCGTTAGCTTAAATTTTCTACATATCTGGGTTCCAGTTTCAAATTTCTTAGGTGAATGAAGGCTACGTGTAAGAGGACCAATTATTTCTTCTTTTTACGTTTGGTGTATTTCAGCTTCCTTATTACATGTCACACTGTGTTCATTATTCTTTTTTGTTTTTTTTTTATTTAAATTTTTAAAAATTGTTTGTTGCTGCTTTGGTGGTTGGTGTTTGTGTTTAAAAAATCTCCCTCCATGCAAAATAGCCAATACAGAAAATCCGATACCGTTTTATAAAATATAGATGTAAGATTAACAATTTACAATTAATTTACAATTCAATGATTTATGAAAAGAACTTCTTTTAAAGAAGACAAATATGTGACGGCCATTGATTGCAGGGACGTTTTAGTTAAAGGAATGCCGCTTAGCCGATATGAATTTTTACACTATTATTATTTCTACTTATTTTTAAATTAATTTCTAATAAATATATTTACAAACCATTAGTTTTCGAAATCCATTTACAATGAAAATCGTTTATAGTGACATTCCGGTTATAGTGATCATTTTCATTTAAAATGGTTGGTTTTGTATAAATGCCCTGCCCATACAATCAACTATCGTATATAGTGACGCCCATTAATCGGTTATAATGACCATTTTGCAGGAAGAATTTGATTCGTTTATAGTGACCATTTCTCTCTCATGGAACAAAAATATACACAAAGAAGACAATAAAAATTGCGTAATATCGAGAACGAAATAATATGTATATTGTATGTAACGGAAGAAAAGCAACAGCAAAATAATAAAAATTCGCAGGGTGTTAACAAAATTTATTTCTAACTATTTATACAAATTCTTTAATGTGATTCATTAGACTTCTATAAGAACTTTTCTTGTGCAATACACCCTGTTAATACCTAAAAAAATTGCTTTATTGAAAATCAGTTATAGTGACTATTGCTTATAGGGACGAAATTTTCCCGATCCCTTGGCGGTCACTATAAACGATATGTACTGTAGTTTTAACTACTGTTGTAAAATACTCGAGAATTTTGTTTTTGAGAATAATTCTACTACTGGAGAATTTTCTGATTTAATTGTTTTGCTCAAATAACAAAATTCTCATTTAAAGTAAGAAAATTCTCAAATATTTTCCAAAAAAAAAATTCCAGAGAATTGTATGTGCCTGTGCCTTGTTATTGGGGATGGTAAATCTGTTGAACTCCAATTATATTTTAAAACATGGTATTTTTTGCTATTTGATTCAAAGAATTCGTATTTGAATTCCATGTATCTATTCTTAATGATTTTTGTACTTAATATAGGATAGCTGGTAGGTCAAATAAAACAATGTATTTTAGTTTTCATTACTGACTAAACTATGTACAATACAATATAATTAATAGTATATTACCGAATATGAACGTATACTTATTATAACACTAAAATGTGTGTCTCAATACCGATTGATTTGATCGTCACTAAATCATTGGATAAATTAATTAATCTAACTGTTAATTCATATGTTAGTGCAACATTAAACAGAGGTGAATTAGGAAGTCGCCACATATAGAAATGTTTCTACTACCCTAATATTTATAATATACACACACATATATACATATATACTTAATTATATATACATAAATTGTCGGTAAAATTATGGCAGAGATATACAATATATATATATATATATATATATATATATATACTATTTGGTTTTATTGATTAAACGTGACTATTCTTTTGTGTGCAATGAACATTTTGATAAAATCTAAATTGACAATTAATTTGTTGAGAAAGCATTATAGTTAGTAACAAATCACTTAGATTGCTCAGCTATGTGTATTAAGTCCCTGTAGTGTATTATACAGTTTTGTATTGCTGATGTACCAAAAGTGCCATTAACAGCCATAACATCAAATATTTCCTAGCATCAGCCACTTTTATATAACCACCCAATGAAATTAAAGGGAAAGAAACCAATTCCCAAATTGGCTAAAATTTAGTGGATAAGATATGTACTAATGAGGGCGTATTGTTGATGTGTATCGAAATAATTTTGGGAAATTATCGTTTTTTTTTTTAATATTTATAGTTTGAGTACTTGACATTTAGTATTTAATATCCAATTGTTTTAAAATTTATATGTATGTATGTATAAAACAATTTAGAAATTTTTATTCTGCCGCACATACTAATAATTTATAATATACCAAAAAAGGCATTATCATTATTGTTTTATTCAAACATCAATTTTTCTATATAAACAAAATGATAAAGTAGACCTTTAGCTTTAGACTGTAAAAAAGTTCTACAATCAAATAGAAAAATTTCCTGCTAAAGTTCTTTTCTACAAACTTTTTTAATATTTTGCTCTCTCATGATCTTCTAAAACTTTTGATATGACAGTTTCTTTTATTTTTTTTGTACTTTAAAAATTTCTGCTTCCAGCCAATATGTAATGCCATGAAATTTTTATTATGAAAAATTCTTGTTCCTTTATTTGTTCTTTTCAGGACGTATATATGTACATGTATATATAGGTACCTATATAATTTCATTTATATGTCATGTCATATTTTATGAACTTAGACAAAACAATTGCAATTCTACGTTGCTCATCTGTAAACTGTTGGTAATGTAGTTATCTATATTACGTTTGTACGCTTATTTCCACTTATGATATATTTCAATAATAAACAAAATATTTATTACTTTGTATTAGGTGGAAAGGCGTTGAAGGTGGAAAACTGTTGTGTGCTTGTGTGAAATTTGATGGAAAAAATTTCATTTTCTCTGATTATTCTGATTTTTTTCTCTGATAATACTTATATCATTTGAATCGAGAGATATTTTTGATAATAGAGAAATTTATCCGTACATTATGAAAATGATACGTATATCGTATATATACTGAAACTTATCCTTGGAAAAACAGAAATGAAACAGAAAAACAGAATGACCAATTTAATTAATTTTTATACCCGTATGATGGTAATCGAAGGTTATTATAACTTTGGTACGAAGTTTGTAACGCCCCTTAATACTTATAGTAGAAAAAAAATCTCAACACCATTGGCCTTCTCGTGAAATTCTAAGTCGAAATATGCATGTCCCCCCGTCCGTCCGTTCGTCCGTCTGTCCGTCTGTCCGTCTGTCAGTGATCAAGATTCCGGCCAAACGGCTGAAGCTAAAAATTTTATTATATAGTCCTAGAGTAAGATCCCTATTGTTTTTGGAGCAAATCCTACAAAAAATGGCCAAATTCGACAAATTCTCACACTTCAGGATGGTTTTTAACATATTTTAAGTGTTTTCCTTTGCTGAATCGACAACTAGAAGTTATTCCTTGAAATAATGCCCTAGAACCTACTTTCATAAGTGAAATCCGAGCCACTAGATCCAAGGTTCAAATTCCGTACGAGAGGGATCGAATCCGTTACCTCCCGTTTCAAAGGCATTATCTCTACCACTGAGCCATTTGGTCGGTTTCACCCTATTGAAAGTTTAAATTATTTATTTACTATTATCCTTTATTAAGGAGGAGAGTGTAGCACACATGACAAAAGTTTTCTCAAAATGTGTTTACCAATCTACTATGTTTTTACATTTCTAAAGACAATATGTATATAGATGAAGATATATAGGTACGAATGCAAGTGTAATAAAAGAATCCTAAATTCTAATCTATCTGACTTTATAACCAACAATTATCGATATGAATCTATTTGAGTGTAGGTCAGAACCTAACAATCGTAAATCCAAATCATCTAAATCATGTTCTTATCATTTAAAGGAATGCCTAATTTAGCCATCATAAAAAATCGGCCGTCCGACAATATACCGACAACAAAGTATCAGGAGCAACAACAACGTTTCAACGGAGAGTTTCTTTTTATGCGAATGATTTATAGTTAATTTGGAACATATGTAGAGGGCTACTCCAAATTGGGGTAATGTATGTTAGAAAAGTTCGTTTTTCAGGAAACTATTCTACCATACATACATACATACATACATATATAAATGGGTTATCTTCTATATATCTGTTTTGTAATCATAGCCCATATAGCATAAGGCATACCTACATATATTATATACATATATTACATAATACAAGGATAATAGATTTTGTCTGAGAGATTTTTCTGTGATAATTCATGTGTAGACAAAGAAGTTTTAGGGGATTTTCTTAGTTTTAAGCTTTTCGATTTTTTGATTGAGAATTCTTCTGATGTATACCATCTGGGGTAGTTTTGTTTAATATAAGAGCATTTTATTGAAGTGCTCTCATGAAAACTTAATACATAATGAATTAGTTACAACTGTTTTTGGAAGAAGAAAATATTTCTTCAGAATGAGTTTAGCTACACCTTCTAAAGATTTTATTGATTATATATATATATATATATATGTATGTAGTACATAGTGCACAGGAGATATTTTATGTACATAGGTTAGGATAAATTATATGTGAGAGATTTAATATGGAATTGAGTTTAATAATAATTTATAAAGGCGTTGAAGAGGATATTGTTGTAAGAAGGGTAAGAAAGTTCTGGTAAAAGTGATATAGCATCTGTTATCTAAACAATTTCAATTCTTTTAGATATATTTTATTAAATAAATAGAGTATCAACTTATTCGTACAAATACTCGATATTTTCAGCTGATTTTCACAAAACACCACAGCTTATGAGCTTTTAAAAAAACAACGGCAGCGGCGCAATCAAATACAATAATATAAAAATACATGAATACCTACAGTCTTCCCCGAACATAACAACTAGGCCTTGTATTCAAAATCAACAGAATTAGGTTATATGACTGTAGATGTAGGTGGCTTTAAACATTTTATGTGAAAGTAGATGGGATTTGTATCGGCCAGCAATTTTTTTTTTAGTTTTTCCGAATACAAGGCTCTGGGCGTATTCGAATAAAGAATCCAAAGTCTCTTGTTCTGGATAAAGCTAAAGTTAAATCATCACTAAGGTGATTCATTTCGCACGAACCGTGAACTCATTGCAAAATCCACCATCGCATTCATATGTAAGTACATAAAGACCTTTATATAAATTTATCAGACCTTATATAATTAATTTGTTGTTGTAATTACATTGTTTGTCCACAGACAATCAATCATATAAGCTTTTGATAAATTTATATGAAAAGCTATTTAAACAATCGGCTGTTATTATATATGTATGTAAAATTTGAAATTGTAAAAAGGGTAAGGTTATTGGGGTGACCCTTCTCACATCTCCTGCTATTTTCCTAATGGACAAGCTTTTTAGTCAATATGAAAGACATTAAATAAAAGGACTATGTAATATTATGATAAAATTGAACTTAAGTAAATTCAAATGAATACAGACAGTTTGGAAGTGTATGATTTAGGAATAATTCTTCAAATTAAGTAGAATATTTGCAAAGGTAAGTTAAGCTGTTTAGACAAAAGGAGGGGAATTATCAATATATCAGGTTGGAACATATGTACATAATGCACGTTTTTTTTTAAAGTTCATTAACAAAAAATTTCAATTTTATTTATCAATGTAATTGCCGTCTTTTTCTTGGATCTTTCGCCATCGTTCAGCAAAGTTTTCAATTCCGACTTTAAAAAACTCCGCCGGTTTTGAATCAAAAAATGCTGGTTATGCACTTTAGAGGTCCGGTTTTGAGTTGAATTTTTTCGATGCTTCTTCTAAACTCACCACGCTAAATATTGTCGTACAGGACCCATCTTTCAGTAATAATACCGTTTAAAAATCGGTCCTGTAGTTGGTGAGAGAGAAATTCAGTAAAAGCTTGTTTCCTTTATTCGAGGTTATTTGGTGTAAGTTTATATCGAAACCCACTTTCTAAACTTAATCACTTTGCCAAATTGTTTTAAGTGGCGCTGGATGGTCATATGGCTTACTTTAAATCTTCCAGCAAGTTCTCTCAACGTCACAACAAGATTTTCTTCAAAAACAGACTCCAAAAGTTCCAAATTAAATCTATCCGACCGTCCAGAGAGCTCCTTATCTTCCAGGTCAAAATTGCCACTTTTAAACTTTGAAAACTAGCACGGCATTGTGATTCACTAATCTTGTTCGAACTATAAACACTTTCAATTTTGCTGGCCGCCTGACTCGTGTTTTTATTTTACCGGAACAAAAACAATAAAATATGGCGTATATGCTCCATCTTTTTATGACAATAATTTTCGTTACAGCCAATGTCAAAATCACATCAAAATTTACACAAATAATGATAAGAAATAAATAACACAACAGAATTTTCAGTTATGCGCATGTTTAATCTTCTTTAAACACATCGAAATGTTGTGTTCTGAAAAAGCGCGCATTAACTATATGTATATGTTCCAACCTGATACATACTTCTATTAAGTACATAGGGGAAAGTATAATTTCCCCATTATAAGATAATTTTTGTTTCTCATAGAAACGAAAAAAGTTTCGATTTTCAAAGGATTTTACAATATCTGTATGGATAATTTATTTAGGAAATTAAAATATGAATCCTTCGGTAGCAATTAACTTTAAATGTGCAACAACAAACAAACATAAAAAATTGTAAAGTTTTTCAAACAAAAAATACACTCGTCCCTCGAATTTGTAAGGAACTCCATTTACACGGTTTGTGAATTAAAAAATGTTTGATTTCTATTATTTTATATTTAACGTATTTTACAAACATCTGTACGGACGTCACTATAGTGCATTACGTCGCATTGTGATGAAAATTGATGGCGTGAGTATTAGTTTTTTTTTTTTATAAATTCATTCGAATTTATACATATTTACCTTTTTTTACTAATTTTTCTAATTTAAATAAATGAAAATGTGAAAATGTATGTCTTTTGAAACGTATATGAACACCAGAGCTTCAACTTTAAGACTTTGCTGTGTCTCGTTTTACACGGTTTCGATTTACACGATTTCTGGTGGAACGTATCTACCGTGAAAATGGAGGGATGGGTGTACTTACTGAAAATATCCCATTGTTTGAAATTTGACGCCTACGACTATATGCTGTGATATAAGAAATTGATGTACCTACAATAAGTATGCACAGTAGGGTGGATTATTTTTGTATGGAGATTTTTGGATTTCAGATTTGCCAAAGCCCTGGGGGCGAAAAACTTGTGTTATTGCCTAAAAATCTTAAGTTTAAAATTTTGTGCAAAAAAAATTATATTTGATGGTCCCGCGACCCGTTCAAAGGTCAAAAATTGGTAGTTTTTTCAGTTTTTGACTTATAACTCTTCAAGCAATAATTTTAGCTGAATTTGATGTATGACAAAGTTATAGGTTATTAAATTACCTTTAAAATGATATATAACATGTCTATGTTTTGTTCATATTACAATTATTTAGATAGACTTGAAGAATTATAAATATAAAAGAATTTTTATACATACATATATGTATTGATAAAGTTAGTTGAACTATAATCAGAAAAATCCTAGCGCTTCTGTAGGATGCATGTTAATTAATTAAAAAATTTCAGTTCATAGTTAACTATGGACGGTAATAATGATCGAAACACGTCATGTAGTATATGTATTAAAAAAAATAATAAATATACGAACCATTTTTAAACTTAAGATTTTTAGGCAATAACACAAGTTTTCCGACTCCAGGGCTTTGGCCAATATAAGTTTTTAAAAAGCGATCCACCCTAATGTACGGTACAACTCATTCGATAATAATTTAAATTTGAAGCTTACTTCTACTACCACTGTTATACATTTATGTACATATGGATGTTGGTTGTTGGTATATGTACTTCAACAAATGTTGAAAATTGGAGTCTGAATTTGTTTCTACAATCAACAAACAAGTCAGTCGCAGCTAAACTTTTTCTTTTAAATCAAATTCTATTTTTAATTTCTCATTTCTCGTATTTGTTTAGGGTGCGGGTGGTAAAAGCGACATTAAAATTCAAACGAATAAATCTATTACACAACCTTTGTTTATATGTATTTGTTATACCTACCGAGGTACTCGTTTTATTTATCTGTGTATAATAATAACAATGCCAAAGGTTAAGATTTTCTCGATAATATTTCCAATGTTATTTCCTTTATGTAACAATGGCTTCAATATATATGTACATATCTATAGGAATGTAGAAAGCAGAGGGAACGATTTTTTTATATTCCTTTTTTTTGCGTTAATGTATATATGTATACCTGTCATCGATAAAACGCAAAGAGAAAAAAGGTAAAAAGGCAAACGTTTCCATACCCAAAATCAATTGTAAATGTTTCCTTTTATAAAGAGGGAAAAAATCTGGAACAAATATTATCCAGTTGGGGATTGACATTGTTCTGTGTATGTGTACTACATAATGGAATAATGTTATCCCATTAGGAAAGGGTAAACTTAATTATTACGTTTTTTTTTTTATTATTTTTTATTTTTAATAACAAGAAATCACAACTGATGCTAAAATATGATGGATGGAAATAATTTAATTAAATTTCCTTCAACGAATGAAATTAAAAATATTTTTCATTTTACTACACCAGCTGTCGGAATGTGCTTCTTTTGGAAATAATTTTACTTTTAATTTTTCAAAAAACATCGTATTTGAAATATTTTGCATAGCTCTTGCATCTAAAGTGTACATAATTTTCTCCTTTTGATCTTTTCTTTCGTCAACATTCTGACTGATATTTAAATAATGTTTTTCTTTTTCTTTTC
The DNA here is from genome assembly GCA_026745375.1 of Platyura marginata. Lineage (NCBI taxonomy): Eukaryota > Metazoa > Arthropoda > Insecta > Diptera > Keroplatidae > Platyura > Platyura marginata. Next base: position 22,503 of record JANSTT010004315.1, read on the forward strand.
AAGAAAATGATTTTTTTTTTCATCTTGTGCTTGTTATACACCTAAAGTAGAGACATACATACATCTAACATTACTTAGATAGATTGAACTTTAATATTCTCTATTTTAAGTTAATTAGGTATCTCAATTGATAAAAAATTATTTCAGGTAAGGGATAATTACTTCTGGAATTTTTGGGACATTCACATAGTATTCCGGTGAAATTCCATTGAATTCCATAGAAATAATTACCGCTAGAATGCCGTGGAATTCTTTTTTATAGAATTAATTCAAAAAAAATTAGCTACCTCTAGCCTCTAATACTTACATAGTTGATGTTGGTGAATGCTGTAAAATATTTAATAGTGGAGAATGAAATCAGTTTTTGAGTCAGTTATTTAAGATGTTTGAAAATTAAGACATTTCGTTATTGATTATTTTGCTGACGTATTATTTTTGTATCAATTTTGATACAATTTCAGAAAATTCTTGTTGATGGCTTTATTGTTGTCATATTCTTTTCTACTTATTTATCGACTTGGAATTTCTATTTATTGGTGGACTTGGATTTTTTTTAAATCTATTAAAATTACATAAGAGTAAAGTAACCAATCTAATGGACAAAAAAGGATAGAGTGTATATATGTATAAAATTGTGTTAAAACATCTTGTTTTAAAGATTTCATAATTATATTATAATTTTGTTATTTTTGAAAACAAAAAAAGATTTAATAAAAACAATCTGTTTTTTAGTTCCTCGTGATTCATGAATATTCAGATTATACCTATTCCTTTATATAGTAGATACCTGTACCTTACCTTAGAAATTCAACTTCTTCCGTTTTAATCTAAGTAAAGCCGTATAAAAAACAGACATAAAACGCTAAAAAGTTGTCTAGTTTATCATGAAAAATCTCAATTATGATGGCAAAAAGGTAGCGACAAGAGCACTACCGGATGTTAAAAATCTTAAAAGCCATAATATACAAAAATGGATGTTATACATGTACCCAGACAACTTAACATAAATCAATTATTCATCAAACACTTTGCACAATCATGTTGAAATTTCACATAAAAAATTAAAAAAAAAAAAAAAAAATATTTTTCAACAAAATTAAACTTGCAGACCATTAAACTTCTTCATAAAACTTTTATATTGGTTGGAATTGAATTTACGTACTTCCATTGCTTTATTGTCATAATATACACGAATAAACCCCAGGAACGGTTTGGTTGGTGGAACTTTCTGGCATGAAAAAGTGTAAAAAGTTTTGATGACAGAATAATAAATTTATAAAAATATGTTATAGGATTTTTATTACTGTTAGCGAGAGTTCACGGAAAAATTAAAGTTCCAACTTCTGTTTTTTCTTTGGTGTGCCTCCTTCATAAACTATCTACACTAATAGCATGAAATGTGAAAAGTTGAATGAAAAGACATCAGATATGTTTCTTTAAGGAAAGTTATAAAAGGAATTTAGGATAGTTTAATACAGTTGTGATGTGCTATATATGTTTGTATATCCAGCAGTGCGGAAAGGTTATATTCCTTCGGAAGGATAGAATTATCGTATTCTTTTAATTTTGTTAATTACATTACACAAACTAAGTAAATTTATAAAAGCCCTAACATAAAATACTAATAAGGACACAAAATGAGCTCATCCAGAACTTAAAGCAAATGTAAAGAATTGATAATACAGTGAACGTTGATTAATGCGGTCGTTTCGGAATACTCTATCTCTCCAATTCGAAATAATATAAAAATACAAAGTTTCAAAACCATATCTTTAGTATTAAGAAGATTCAAAATTGTGTCACTTTTTAAAAAACCGCCGAAAAAACGATCAAAATGTTCTGTGAACAACCAATTTTTTTCCATCAAAATGACATAAGTTTTTTTAAAAAATAGTCCCATGATGATGGGATCAATAATTCTCACGAGCCGCCACTGACAACGCTGAAATTTGAAAAATCTTAGCCAAAAGCATAATATCCACATGAAGATGTTATATAATTTTTAAAAGTTAAAATACTTCGACAAATTACTCCATAAAAATGATGTTAAGTGGAATAGAGGTTATATTTTTAACATTTTTGTCTTCCATAAAGATTTTCTCGAATTTTGTCTTTATCCAATATTCCCACGCGGCGAAATTTGTATATCCGTATGATCATAATCAAAGAGTATTATAACTTCGGTACGGAGTTTACAAACTCCCTTAATATTAAACGCATTATACTATTATATTAATATCCGTGTCCGTCCACTATCTAGATTCCGGCTAAACGGCTGTGATATTTTTTAAAACTAGTTGATCACTTTTGTTTATTTTGCATCTGTAAAGGCTGACGCACACTGAGGCGGTGGCGGTACAATACAACATAGTAAAATGTATTTGGCACCGCACACTAGGGCGGTATGACCACATGATATATTTTCAGTTAAACTTTAAGTGGGAATTATTGTGCTGGAATTTGGTGAGAACATTGTTCAATTAATTGAATTAGATTTTGGGAATTTGGGATTGTTACACCTTTTTTACACGGCTAACGCTAGAGATATGAAATTTTGAGTTTATTAAGTATTCTTGGAGTAAGACCTTTATTGATTTTGGAACAGATCAAACATAGTATGCATAGGGGAATATATCTGAATATATTTTTGATATAAACCATTCATTTACTCGAAATATATTTAAAATGTAGAAAAACAATTATAAAGCAAAAAAAAAAATTAAAAAATTAAGATTTCATTAATAAACCAAATAGTTCGAAGACTTATCCTTGTGGCGCTGTAATAAATTTTATGTAATTTCAATAGTTTTTAGTCATTTACTCGAAATTTTGCCGAATTATACAGAAAAATGAATGTAACAAAAATTATAGAAAATGAAAAAATTTAATTTTCATTAACAGATCAAAAGTTCCTTACCCTACCGTTATGGCACTGTAATCAATTTTATATAATTTCTAGGGTTTTTAATCATTTGTATTAAATTTACTCAATTTATATTTGCTGTATAGGTCAAAGTCGTAGATAATGAATAAGTATTTCTACGGGTATACTATTATAATCGGCATAGCCAATTATTTCTTCCCTACTGGTATTACCTCTAAACAATACGTTATATTTTTTAATTTTTTTTATAAATTTTAATTTTATAAATCCTCAGGGATGATACTATCCTATCCTAAAAAATTCAAATCTTATCGAAAAAAATTGCGCTAGTCTTCGCATTATTATAAAAATGAATTATTTTTTGTGTTGATTGAATTATTATGTATTTAATCAACAATAAGACCATATAACGAGGGAATTAGTTAGTAGCAATATACACAGGTTTCTAGGATGGATTATTACGATCAAAGGAGTTTATTACATTATATAGTATTTAGTCAATGTAGTCAATTGACATACGCGTTTTCTACGAGGTAATTTTTGTATATTTATGTACTGTACATATCCATACCTAGTTCTGCCTAAGTTACATGGAAATGCTTTTTACTATTCCACCTATATAAATCTATTCGAACCTAAAGCACACAAAATATTATATCTCGATTATATATGTCTAAACATTGCAATTTAAATTGTACAATTGAGCATAAAAAAGCTCATGTTAGGAATTTTCGATTTTGGTTTGGAGAAATGCATTTAAATTTTTTATTTCTTACAGTATTGTGTTACATTACAATGTGAAACTAATTTATTGTATAATAAAAAATATGAAACAAACAAAACGCTAGGTACTCCTTTCTGTCTATATATGTAGGTGTGTTTGTTATTCCTTAATTTTTTAAAGAGTTTTATTAAAAAATAAATTCTCTCCAAGCTTTATAAAATGTAAAATGTACTTATTTTAATACACATTTTCTCGACAATAGCTTTAACCAAATTAATAGTTCTTTACACAATGAATTCAACGCTAAAATAACGTAGGCGGTTTTCTTTGCAAAGTTGAATGAATCACAAAGTCCTTTATCTAAATTATGGGGAGGCAAGATAACTGTTCATATATCAGCTCCAGCTGGAATTTATGTACTTTATGTATGTATGTATATATATATATATATATATATATATATATATAGAAGATGGAAGAGCCACCTACACACGCTTTATGTTTTCTACGAATCAAGACAACGATAGCAAAGAAAAATATTTCAAAGCGTCAATTTAACTTAAGTCGTTTAACTTCTTGGATTTCTTCTTTTATGGGTGTGCATAGAAAAAGGGAATAATGCAGGAATTGTGAAAATTTAATAGAAATGCAGTCTCTGTGAAATTAGAATATTTTTATTTCATTTTGTGTATTCTGTGATATGAGACATTTTCAACAAACAACATTGAAAGAACTATGTACATAGGTATTCATATTAGTATAGTTTGATGTTAAGATTGCAATGAATCTTTATCAAATAGGTATGTATGGAGGTGAACCATGAACATAATTTGATAGAGACGAGAGACATGATTTTATACGTTAGAAGGTTTTCTATTTTAATTTTGTCATCCATTTTATCTCCTACTCTATACAAGTATATGTAGGTACAAACAGGCGTAAATGTATATTCTGTACGGCTAAAAATCAAAAAGTAAAGACAGAAGAAAAGTCCGAAGACCATAAAGAAAAAGCAGAAATAGAAGAAAGTTCCTATCCTATTCCTATCCTTCTCACCTCTTTCATATCCTCGTCCTTCCCTTCTCTTCAACTTCGCTACGATTACTTTGGAACTATGTCACCCTATTTTTTATTTGCTCAGATTTACTTTTATAAATCCACAAACATTTTTAAAAGTAAGAAAAAGTGGAATTTATGAAATAATTATGTACCTATTTTAACAAGAGTAAAAATTGAAAGTCAAATGAAATTTATATGCATAAAGTCGATCTGCTGGAAAGTAAATTTCTGTTCAGTTCATCGTTCATCCAAGTTCGTTTATGTATTTTTAATTGAATTTTTTTTATACAAAAATATATTTTTTTTAAAAAAGTTAGGAAAATTACTGAGAAATAGGACAAAAATTATGTGTGTCATTATATACACTACGACCTCGATTTGCATCGTTAATTGGTTCCACAGACGTAAATCAAAATAATCTCTTACATAGGATTTCTATAGGAATTCGTTACATTTCATCAAAATCAGCAAAATAAACGACGCAAATCGAGATCTCAGTGTACATATTTTTCGGTAATTTAGATCAGAAAACTTTGTATAACGAGTTGGTAAATTTTGTACATTTTCAACACTTGAAGATTTAAACTATTTATTTATGTATAAAATTTCATCATCATTTACAGCAGAAAACCTACATTTTTTTAAAACGATTTGCATAAGGGTCGTGTAAGATTTGCAGAAATTTTAACTATACAATATACATAACTAATATTTTATAATGACAATCATTTTAAATAGCAGAGAAAGCACTTGATTCCAAGATCTCTTGAAATATTTTAAATGTAATATTTGAAAAAGAAGGCGGCCCTATATTTAAAAAAAAAACATATAAAAAATACAATAAAAAAAGTTCAGAATAACCTCAACACTCAATAAGCTACTTAGACAGAAAATACATGAATCCTTTATGACGATTCAATAGGAAATGAAAACGAATAAGTTTAATAGAAATAGAAAAATATATGAAAATAATATCAAATAATATAAAATCGAATGTAGAGCTTTAAGTTTAGAACCTTTTGGTGTCTATCAGAGAAATATTTATTTTTGTGTTATATATGGCTTATTCCTTATCCATTTTCCAGTAGAACAAATAAATATTGAGAAAATTTAATACAAACTAAGTATTAAACTCCATAGATCATTATTTATCTATATAAGTATCTATATTTCTTTGTTTTGCTGACATATCTACATATGTAGGCAAAATACTTTGGGGTAAATATTTTATTGTTGCACATTGAGTGCAAGCAACCGACGTGAAGTTCAAGTGGACTAGATAGAGAAGATAGAAGAAGGAAATAAAAAAGATAAAGAACGAGGAAAAAGACGGCGACAGCAAAAGAAAGAGGTTGTGAAAGCGTGCGGGAATATTGAGTTTACAAAAAAAAATTAAAAGTGAATAAAAGATTTAAGTTGAAAAAAAAATAAGAAGGCGTCAAGTGAGATAGCGAAGAAAGTTTGAATTATAGAGTGTGAGCGCAGGAACGTGTTTATCCACAAAAGTTTGAAAGAGAATTCGGACGTAATAGCTAAAAATCCACTCCATCGGTTCACGGAACGCGGCGCGTAACATCTGTAGGTCACTATAGTGAGTACTATATTCCGAAAATCCTTTGGCAAAATTTCTATTTTTATTTTACATTTTTTTTTACATTTTTACAACCCTTCCGCTGGCCCAGTGGAAGGGACCAGGCGGATTCCATTTTTTTTAAGAAAACCAAAGGGCTTGATATAAAAAATAAAAAAAGCTAAAAGCTGACAAGTTATATATTCGATGCAACTAAGTGTAACGTCGTCGCAGTTTTCCTTTTTTTATATCGCGATCGTTACCTATGGTCATATTTTGAGGGATATTCATACACCCAATTCTCTTTTTAAACCATGTCAAAAAATACCTACATAGAAAAATAGGGAATTGATTCTATATGCCTAAAATCTAAAAAATATAAGGATTCATATAAAAGACTTTATTAAGAGTTTTAGCACTCTCTATATTGATGCATTTAAATATTACGAAAAAACATGATTAAATATTACGAAAAAACCGAAATTGGATATATTTTTCTAGTCCGTGTAAAAACAGAATTAGGTATATTTTCATATGGCATACAACAAAATTCAATAAAATTAAGAACATATAACAATAAAAATTCAATAAAATTAAGAATAATAACAATGGTGCCGCCTGGTCCCTTACACCGGGCCAGTGATTGCGGCGGGGAAAAACGCGTAAAAAACAATACTCGGGATTCACGAAAAGAACGTACTTACCGTAGCGACCTGTAGGCGGAGGGTGTTCCGTTCCGGGATCCGTTGAGGAGGATTTTGAGTAATTGCCGCCAAATACCTTTATTATAGAACTTTTGTGGTACGACCAAGTTCGGGCGCTCGCACTATTTTCTTTTCACTTCTTTCCTTCACTTAACTGTTCACTCTTCTTTTTTCTTTTTTCTTTTTTCTTTTTTTTTTCTATATCTCCTTCTTAACCCGTATTTATTTTTTCCACCAAAAAAACCAAAAATCTTGCACGTCTTTCCTTCTTGCCTCTCCAACCTCTTCTCTTTACTTCTTTCTTTTTTTTCTTTTTCCGCTCGTCTACGCCTACTACCACGCCGGTGGTTTTTAAAGGAACTAATGAGATGTGGGATTTAGGTGGGTTTATAGGCGATCGGGTGAGTTTATGTGTATAAAAAAAATATTTATTTAAAAAAAAAACAAACTCACCTAAAGATCGCTTCGGCTTTCCTTCCGCATTTTTTTAAATTTGTCGACTATTATGGAAGTCGAGAGAAGACCAAAGTTCTTACAAAATAAGCTTAAGAAATAAACATATATGTAGGTACATGGTACATACATTTAAAAATTAAGTAACAATTAAAACACTTGAGAAGTTTAAAGTAGATAATAAGAATACGGTATATTCTTAAAAATCCCTACTTTTATAGTAAATACCCTTTTACCTAAAAGATATTTACGTACATAAGTACCAATATAAGTACGCTGTCTTAAATATTATTAAAATGGAATATATAATCAGAGACTGCACACTATACCTACCATACCAACAAGAATAATATTTATATATTATTGCTTACTCCAGCACAATACCAAACTAAATAATTAATTAAAATATAATCAAATTTCGCTTTGATTATATTATACATGTGTTTATGTAGAAGAGTAACTCTAACTACAGTCTTAATGAAAGTCTTGCCAACCTAGCGATAAAAACGCTTTTTCCATAAAGTCCATGTTCATCTTATTTCGTATAT
>JANSTT010004326.1:0-30430 GCA_026745375.1 Platyura marginata
TTACCTCCATTCTTAACACCATTTCGATATGATCTTTAGCGGGACACCTAAAGATCATATCGAAATGGTGTTAAGAATGGAGGTAAATGACGAATAAATTTTTTTAGCATCAAATCGTCCACAATAGCCAAAATATTATGGTAAAATTGAGAACATTTCCTAATTTTTGTTCCGATCCTGTGCACAATTTTGATTTATGTTCAATTTCCAATAACTGTGCGAAACTGCAATACAGGTGGGAGAAAGAATAAGGGATGTGTGTGAATTAAAGATATTCACACAAGTTCTGTAAATCGAACTATTTCATCGTACCAATGCAACATTGTTTTTTGAACTCCAGACCACCATCTGTAAATGATAAAGAAAAACTTCTACCAAGCAAGACAAGGGTCACACTAGTACAACTAAGATCAGGCTCGTGTCACCTGCTAAATTCGTATAAGTCCAAAATTGCGACTCCTCAACGACAAACGCTTGACGGTACGCTACATGACAGTAGGCATCTTTTCGTATACCCGAACAACAATACGCCACTAAGCATAGAAACACTTTGGCATAGAAAAAGCATAGAAATCCTATAGAGGCTGCCAACTGTCTGGGCCTGAATACGACTTTGGAGGAAGAAGATGTGATGTGTGGAAGGGTAGGAGGAATGCAGAAAGTGGCTAAACATTTCTCTCCCTTTAAAAATGCAAAGTGTTTTGATTTGCATCATCTTCCCAATTTGAACTCATTTCAGAAGTGGGAATATTTTTCGAAACAATTTTGTTCAAAGGCTAATCTCTGTACAGGTATCCCTTCGACAACACGGTATCCTACAACACGGTTTCGCTCTAATACGAAAAGAAAATTGCGAAAATATATGTACTTGCTCTTAGTCTCCTACAACACGGTTTCGTACAATACGTAATTTCGTTGAAACCTCTATTTACTTTGTTATAGGAGGAGGAGACCTGTACACCAATTTTTCTATGTAGTACTTACTACTAATTTAAATTTTTTGCAGTGTATGAATACCACTCCCATTGGTAAACAAAAGCACATTTACATTTAAGAATTTTTATCTGCCATGGCATGGCTGACATTTACAACAAAAAATCTATGCATACATAAATTACACACTTGCATGATTAAGATACGGTCCTTCGATGAGAAAACATCCGATTTTTCATTTTTAGGTACATTATTGAACGACCCTATTGTCTAAGTTCCCATTATCCATACTTGAAATGAATTTTTTTTTTAATAAATTGGTAGAATAAAGCGTGAAGTTCCATGTTATTAAGTAAATTTTGTTTTAAATGGCGTCGGCCTCTAATATGGCGGCCAAAAGAACAAAAAAACCTCATATTTCCGCCATTTTAAGAGAAATTTCTTTGTTTGGTTTGCTATTAAAATGGCAAATATATTTCGAAAATGTCATCAAAAAACTTTATTTGACTCTAAATTCTTTTTGTTGTGTTGTTGGTTCTTAATTCATTTCCTTTAATGAGAATTTCGATGAATACTAATTTTAATTCGACTTATATTTTCACGACAAGCACTGCCACTAGTCTCTTCTAAAGATATTGTATAGATTAGAACGGTTTTATTGGTATTATAGTAAGTTTTACTAAATACTGACTAATCTTAATCCATTTCTTGCGATGTTTAGCCTAACCTTTTAAGCTTGGTGTGTCCAAATTTAAGAAAAATCTACCTTAAAAAGGATATCGTGTCACATATTTAAATATCCCTAATTTTTGTGTAAAAGTACAAAGATAGAGGCCTCCACTGGCTGTACTAAGAAAACTCTATCAAAACCGAAGCCAAACTATATTCACAAATATTAATCTCCTGACTGATTAGCTTAATTCCATACGATAAATAAATATATAAGAATTGTATAGCTAAAAGTGTCTAGTATTCGGTTCCAGGCACTCAAAATTTCCTATTCGTAGTGGCACTTTTTTATTTTCTAAACTATGCCTTTCCATACTCTTAAGTTTGGACCTCAGGTCGACAAACACTTGGCCCAGATGCTGTCTTGAAATGAATTTTTTCCATTGAGGTTCACTAATCACTAATCTAAGCAGCACGGTAAATAGAGGATTTCAATAAAACGATTATTTCCGGTTAAATATTTTTAATTTAATAATAAAACAAGACACGCCCGCCCCTCTTATTCTACATACCACTTTGACCTTTTCACTTTCATCGTTGAATTTGTCTCATTATCACCATCGAGCATTTTCTTATATTTTTCCACCATAAAAGAGAAATTATCAACTTCATTACCTTTTCGCTTCGTCTTCGTTCGATCGACAGACCTCTTCTCCAGCTGTAGGTTACGCTCCTCTTTCAATTTTCGCATTTCCCGTTTTTTAGCATTAACATCTTTGTTGTGAAGTGTTTCCTGTTCTTTTAGTTTCCATCGAGCCCGTACATTCAATCCGCTTCCCGGTTCAGCGGCAACACCTGAAAAACCATCATTTTCTATCGCAATCGCTGTGATTTTGTTTTTCTTTGCTTTGACTTTTCGTTTTTTAACCAAATTTGGCTTTACATCTGTTTCTTTGTTCGCCTGTATACGGTTGCGTTTCTTAAGGCGTTTCTCTTTTCGTTTTGCCAGCTTATCCTGGAATAGGGGATTTTTCTCTTGAGAACGTAGCAATCTCTTTAGTTTAATGTTGTGCACCGTTTTGTCTTCAATACTGAAGGCAACAATGGGTCTCTGTTGAGAAAACAGAAAAAAAATTCAAAAAATAACCACAAGATGCTGATTGATTTACATTATGTTTGCCAAAGATATTCGGATTGTTGTTGAGCTTCCGTAAACATAGCAGGGCGTCATTGTGATTTTTGAATGATAAAAAACCATATCCTTTAGATTTACCCTGAGGATTTCCAATTGATGGTCGATTTTCGAGCATAATTCGACATTCTTTTGGCTGAAAATATTTAATTCACTAAAAATGTGTATCAGGAAATAGGTCACTAGATAATTACTTTCAGTTTGGTATTCGTTTCGACAACTTTTCGCAGCATTGCAGCATCAAAATTTTGTGGAATATTGTGAATTGTCATTCGTTCCCGTGATACAAATCGATTAAAGTTTTTCAACATTTCCACTTTCATTCGTTCCAATCGTAACCGTTTTGCCATATCCGACGGTGAAACATCTTCGGCAGCCGATGTACCAGCTACAATTAAACCCTCTTTGGCCAAATACAAATGTCTCGAGTCAAGGGGTTCCTTTCGTTTTGTCGAATCGGTTTTTTGCTTAATATCTTGACGACTGAGTGCTTGGCATGGATCCAAAACTTGATGGAATAATTTGAATTCGGTGCCTGCCCGGAGACACATATCGGCTGATTCTTTTTTCTAAAAAAACATTTTTTTTGGAAATTATGGGAATTTAATTTAATACAAGACTAGAACTATGACGTAACTAAATATGAAACTTACTCTAAACTTAACAAATCCCGTTCCTTTTGAATGACCAGACACTGGATCAGTATTGCAGAGTCCATAGAAAATGGGGCCAAATTGTTTGCAGACATCTTGCAAGTCTTTATTGGTGGCTTCAAATGGAATGTTCTTAATAAAAACCGTACATCCCTCAGAGAGATCGTTACGAATTTGAGGTTTTGCATCAACATTTGTTGATTCCATTTTTATATCGACTTTGTTCTCATCGTCATTTTCATTATCTTCATCATCACTACCATCTTCCGACTCTTCTTTTATCTCTTCCTCTTCGTCAATATTTTCCTCTTTAATTTCGTCATCATCACTATCCCTTTCGATTTTAACCGAATCCAAATTTTCATCTTTAACAATTGGCTGTTTGGATTTTACCCCCCTCATAAATTTACTGTATTTATCTTTGCCAACAGCCCAATCTACGTAAATAATGCGTCCTAGAAATTCTTTACCCGTACACTTTACAAGGGCCTTCGATGCCTGATTAACCTTTTCATATTGAATGAATGCACAGCCGACCAATTTTCCGTCGGCTTTCTTCAGTAAATTTACATCCTGAATTGTTCCGTATTTGGAAAAATGTTCTCGTAGTAATTCTTCGGTTATTTTATAAGATAAATTCCGTATTATAATTCTTCCCCGTCGTTTATTGCGGTTTTCCTTTTCCAATTTTATCTGTTCGATTGGTTTTTGTGGGTGGTACTTTTTCTTTGCCGTGTGCACAGGCAGAAGATTCTCTGCAATTAATTGATTTGCACATAAATTAATTGTTAACGTTATTTATATAAATTTACCTTCATTTTCCATTATTTCGATCGATTATTCGTAATTTATTTGTTGTTTTGAATGTTATTTTAAGAGGTTAGAAAATGAAATGTCAAAGCGACACGTGAGAATAAGACGACTTTCGCGCCATCTATGTAGCGATAGAAATTTATTTTTTATTTTAGGTATTGCAAGTAGCTCTATATAGTCTATCTCTATTATTGTCAAATGGACTTTGGCGATATTTCAAAAAACAGGGGTTCTTCCAAATTTATTGACGGGCCCCAAATGAAATATTTTTTTCGCACTACTAATAACATAAAAAAGCCAACAATCAAAGAACAACAAAAAAAAATTAATTTGTGTGTTTCAAATAGAGAGAAATTAATTTTTTTTAAAATAAGCATTCGAAATTTGGAGATTTGAAAAAATCGAAAATATTAGAAATATGTATTTATGTACCTACTATAGTCCATATTTGCCTACCACATTTGAAAATCATGCAAAATTTTGGTCTCACTCAAAAAGAAAGTGCAAAATATTAACAATTTTTGGAGATAGAGCGAATTTTTCCATAGAACTTCTCCATAAATTCACTGTTTTTTTTTAGATGTCCCACTATTGAACTGAAGGTGCGATATATGAAAGTTTTGCTTTGGTATCATCCAGTGGCAAAGCGTGAGAAATATTGATCCCATCATGATGAGACTATTTAAAAAAAAAAAAAAATTACGTCATTTTGATGAAAGAAACTGAACGTCTTGACCGTTTTTTTGACGTTTTTTTAGACAGTGACACAGTTTTGAACTTTCTCAATATGTATTTAAGATATGGTTTTGAAACTTTGTATTTTTATATTATTTTAAATTTGCAGCATTTTTTGCCAAATATAATTTTTGGAAAAAGTTAACCCATTAAGGTTCATACATTTTGAACATGAAAGGGTTAACCAAAAAATATTAAAATTCAACTAAATCCGATCAGAGAGACTTACTTTATGTTTTTAGTGCATTAATATATTCTTAAAAGTTAACCCTTTAATGGCACTATTTGGACCTTAAAGGGTTAACATTTTCTAAAAATGAAAAATTTACCAAATTATTTAGAATTAAATTTTGAGAACGGTGAGTAGCTTTTTAAAAATTATATTGTAGGTTAACCCTTTCATGTTAATTTTATAATGTCAATGGTGTTTTCTTAGCCAAATGAAAAGCTAACGACTAGAAATTTTGAATAAATCCAGACTGCGCGAGAGAAAGATCGACTTGTTTTTTTTCTTTTAATTCGAAATAACATTGATCTTAAATATTAACTTCAATAAAACCACAACGTTGAGGAAGGTTCGCAATTTAATGAGCATCTCTGTAAACGTTTCATTGCCACATTAATTTAATTCACAAATGAAACCAAAATAATGACTCCATAAATCCTTTAGCATCCTTTTATTTATTGTATTAAAACTTCTTACTCAACAACTTACATTTATGTAATCGTTTGATAACAATACAATACGTAGGTATTTCGAAAATATAATAGATACCTAAGTAGGTAACTTTAGGTGAACAATACTGGGTTTTCAAGTTTAAATCTAATAATTTGCATTAATTCATTTCATGTCTATACACTCAGAATAAAAAATAGTTAGATCAACTTTAAATCAACTACAAAACCTATTGGCAAGTAAACTTTATCTAAAAAGTATAATTAAATCAACTAAAATAGTGTAAGAAATGTATTCTTGATTAAAAAAAAATTACTTCATTTTGGTAATAATTATTTCATCTCATTTAATTTTACTAAAAAGTAGTTAAAAAATATTGAAATATTTAGTGTTTTATTTCGATTATACATTTTGTTTTATGTATTTACGTTTTACGGACGCACCCGCTTCACAAAACCTTTGCATTAAATGCGCTCATATCACAAACTGACGCACCCTTGTGTCATTCCCATTGACATTTTACATTTGCCATTGACGGGTGCGTAAGTTTGTAAATAAAAGTAAATACGAAAAAGGGTAATTTCTAATAAGGGCATTTCTAATAAGAAATATATAGCCCAATCGGCTTTGTGACTTTGCATTCAGTGGAATGTGGAATCAATCTCCATTTTTCCATACAATCCTTGTTTCATTGTACACGGTTATTATGAACGTATCTACGAATTTTATTTTACACGGCTTAGAATTTAATTCTAATCATACTTTTTTATACGCAATATCGGTCTCGTTTTACACGGTTTCGATTTGCACGATTTTCTGTGGAACGTATCTACAGTGCAAATCGAAGGTTGGGCGTAGTTGGTATTAACTATTTCATAATAATTTTTTTTTTTTTTGAAATATTATCTACAGATAGTAAAATTAATTATAAGAATAGTAAAAATATACAGTACGTATTTGGTAATTGCACCACCCTGTAATTGCAACACTCTGTAATGCAATGAATTATTAAATATAAGTTCTTTAACTGAATTCCTATTATAATTTAACATTTATATTATGGACTTATTACAAATTGAAATAAATATTTTTTGCTTCCGTACTGTATTATGAAACAATTTGAATTTTTTTTTTGTTTTTTATTGGTGCAATTACCGAATGCATACTGTAGTATATTTCATTACTTTTAGAATCAAATACGAAAATAGTAACTTTTTTACTATATTTTTCGCAGAGTGTACATGCTAAACTCATGTACTTATACGATACCTATACATATGTATTTACTATAGTAGTATTTGTAAAATAAATGTTCTTGAGAAATATGTTTGAAGTAGCAGCTATCTGTTATATTTACTATAAAATTATTACGTCATAAAGTCGAATAAAAAAAAAAAAAAAACTTTTTTAATCAAAATGAAACATATAGAAAGCATTGTTTGGAGCACTGGAATATTTAGATTCCAGAAATTCGCTCTCCCACCCTTGTACCATTTTCTATTTCATTATTTTAATAAATTATTCATTTGTGCTCGGAACAACTTCAATATTATATTGTCTTGAGGTATCAGGTATTTTTGGTATTCTTTGGTATATACTTAAGTATATAATGTACCTATATTAATATATATATATATATACCTATAGGTTACGTATCTTCTTCTTATACCAAAATACTGTACATTTTGGGCCCAAAAAAAAAATAAAAAAAATAAAAGAGAACTTTTCGTGTTCTTTGTAATCGCGTGTGTACGCCCAGAAGCATTTAATTCCAGTAAAAAGTTTTCTTTTAAAATAACGGAAAATACGAAAATCTCGTAATTTATCTTATTTTGTATTCAAAGCAGTTTCATTTTTCTGTTTCTGACAAGTGATTTTGTAATTTTTTTTTTTTTTTTTAAGAAATCAAATCACAAAAATAATAGCTGTCGGATAATGCTATCGGCGGCATTGTTATTATATTCCAATTGAGGAGTATATTCTTAATTTTTTTTTTATTATTATTATTATAGATACCTACGTCCATATGTAGGTACATATATTGTACGCTCAGTGCAAAATCGGCCTAACCCAAAATTTATTGAGTTTGAAACAAAAAAGTAATTTTAACAGAATTATTTATTTAAAAAACTTTTTTTTACTAAAAAACGAAAAAAATACGTTTGAATAAAAAAAAGAGAGGCCGTTCTTGCATCGACTAAACATTAAATTAATTCAAATGATGTCCGTTTTTCATCCATATTATCAAAACAGAACCACATCCAACCTAGTTCATTATTGTGTTTTGTTGATTTTGAAAATGTGGTTTTTACTAAATATTTTTCTTCGTTTCGACAAATTTGTGGGTTAGGCTGATTTAGCAATGAGCGTCTTATATTACATAATTACAAGATCAAAAAAGGACGACTATATATAACACAAAATGTTTGATTTTACACAGATTGCATCGAGTTTCATTTTGAATCAATCTTTAAGGTCCATAAGTTTTAAATATGAAGGGATTAATCAACATTGACATTAACAATTTAGCAAATTAGTTTTCGAAATGATGCGGCTGGGCAATCACATAGTTCACATCACATGTTCACCCGTTTCTGGCAGTTTCTCGCATCAGAACCTGCAGGTTAGTTCCACTACCACACCCAGCCTACGCTTTGAGCCTGCGTAAATATTTCGATGCAGATTGATTCGGCCCTCTGAGTGCCTTAGCTTCTCTACATTCTGATAGTGCCCTCCATTTTGCCAAATGCCCCTGCCGGAAGGTTTGTTCTTGCAGAGATAGAGAAAAATAAATAAACTTTTATGTTCTGAATTGAAACAACCGAGTTAAAACAAGCCACAATATAGGAAAAGTCTACGAACTCCCTATTTAGATTCACGTCGATGCATTTCAAGATGTCTACTTAGCTTTGTTCCTTAATGTAGATATGATGACAACTAACAAAAAAGCGCTTAAAAAATTTCCTTGAATCAGAATTTAGTGATTTTGGACTAAATGCTGGAGATAAACTCAGCTCTTCTTTCTCCTCTTCCAATCCCTCTCTGCATTCAAAATAATAATGAAACATGTGTCTTAACTAATACCAATAAGTGAGGTAACGAAATAAAAAAGTGAATAGAAGGGAAGAAAATAGTACAGAAAGGGAACGTGACGTATAGAAAGAAGGAATGACTGTAATTATTGTCTGTTTTTATCATTTCCCTCCCCCTAAATTTTGTTCTGGTAAATATACATAATCAGATAAATAAGTAAAAATTGGATAAATGTACGTATCCTTCTTCCAAAAAAAATTAATTATAGTTGACCACACTTCTGGCATTAAGATGAAATATATATGGTTCACAGTTGACCAGTCTCGATCTTCATGCGGTTAATGGCTTGCACAAAAAAAATACTGAGTTCCGTTTAAAGGATCTCATCACTAAGGAAATATACAAATTTCTATTTTTTTTTTAGTATACTAAGTAGGACAGACGTACCTAGATGCGGAGGAGAAAAAAAAAGGTTTTAAAATAAATTACTATGTATGTATATGGAACGATATGATGGTTTTTAATAAAAATTTCCGTGTACACCACAACCCAGTTAATATTCTGAATGTCAATTGAATATGTACTTTACGTGAGGAATAAAAGCCAGTATTGGGAATGTACTCCATAAGCTAAAATGCTTTTACGTTCTCCTTACGTGCTCAAAAAGAACTTTTATTATCTACAAAACAAATTTAATTAAATTATTCCGCTACATAAAGGTACTACCGTTTCGTCCCACCTGGGTAATTTGAAAGGACGTGTTTACTGTTTTTCTCGTTATGTATTTTTTTTTCTTTCGTCCTCTTTGCAATCAATTTGTTTCATGACAGCTTTCCACTTGTTATCTTTGTTGTTGTTGTTGCTGGTGTTGTTGGTGGTGGTGTTTGTTGGTTCATGAAATGCCTTATCGAATATATGGAAACTTGCACCAAACAAAACAGTTCACATTCTAGCTCTAGCTTGATAGATAGATAGATAGATAGATAGATAGATAGAGAGAGTGGCTTTATGTTGTCTGATTCTTTTTTTTTTTTTTTTATAGCTCTCCAATGTGGTGACTAGCAATTTGTATTATAGATTTTCTATTTCTATATATTTTTACTACATACATAGACATACTATAAAATGTGTCACAAACGAAGTCATCAACCAAAAGAGAACAAAAAGAAAAAAAAGGATCGAAACTGATTTTTGTCAATTTTATTTAATTTCGTAACCCTAAACCATGTACACAATTCATGTAATAAAATGTTCCTATTTTACGGCACCGAAATAACTTTAATTGCATATTTATAGGTCTACAAAACAGTACAGATAAGTAATGTACCTATCTAGAGCAGTGATTCCAAACCTCTTTTTTCATACGACCCAATTTTCAACTCATATAAATAATGGCGTGACTCACTCATATATATCCCGTCTCCATTACCACGGTAATTTAATGTTGTAATGGAAACGATCAAAGTACGTTACTGGTGTCAAAAAAGGTCTGATCATACATTACCAGTCGGTAAACCAAAAAAATAAGGATAACTATGATATAAATTGACAGAAGCGAATCAATTATGAATAATTATTGGAATATTTTACAGAAGAAGAAACAATTTGTCTTCTAAATATAAAATTTTTCATATAATTGATAATAAAACTTTTATATTTTCCATTTTTACTTATTAAAAAGAAAAAAAAGAAAAAATTTCTCAAAATCATTGATACAATTTTGACATTTGACAGGTACCGTGTATAATTTCTCGTGTAAACGCGCTACAGTAAAGGTAGATTTCCGCCGGTAATAGGACTGTAATAGAGATTAGATATTTTAACCCAATCAATGTGATGTGATGTGAATGTGATATTTGTCAAATGTTTTGAAGCAGGGTTTACACTACAGAATAACTGCTGTAAAAAAGCCAAGTCCTAGTACAGTCATTGATCAGTGGCCATATCCTTAGCTACAAGATAGAGGGCATACAATTTGTAATTCGTATTGGCGTTCTTAATCATACAATTCAATTTTGGAGACAATTTATATTCATTACGTTATATACCTCCTCGCAAAGCAAAGAATGAGTAAAAAAGTTCATCAAAAGTCGAAAATGCTGAATTTTTATTGCATGTCTCAATCTATTGTTTGAAACACTGACGATAACAGAAAACACATCCATACAAAGAAGAGCGAACTTTTTCTAAACAGTAAACACTACTAATACCATTCTAATTCCTATACGCAATTTTGTTTTACCCAGTATGAGAAAGTAGGCGAAAATGAAATATACAACCATTGCATAAAACAAACAAAAACGTTTTGCGAAAATTAGAATCGAATGACTTGAAGGTTATAATATTGAATGTTGTTGTTGTAAATGGGTATTATTTGATGATTTTTTAGCCTAGTTATATAGTAACGTAAAAGTATTATTTTTATGCATTTCGTCAATCTATATAAATATAATACACGTAAATTACCTACATGCTACATGTCTATTGTTAAATATTTGATATTTAACATCGGTTTAAGCGACATTTTTCAAATAAGGAGAATGCATTCATTGCATGCATTGGATTCAAGAAGAATACGCCACTGCCATTGATATTACACTTATTGATGAGAGGATTTACAATATTACGTAAACAATTTTAATAGTTAAAAAACGCATTTTTAATTATACGCAAGTCAATTTTTAGTTGGACGCGACCCCTAATTTGGGATAATTTGGGAATCGCTGATCTAGAGACACATAGACTTTATATACACAATACCACCTATATAGAAAATGTACATAAAAAGGACTAACAAATTAATTCTATCTCCGTAATGAAAATCGATGGAAAATTTATTACTCGAACTTACGTACAAAATTTCTAGGTATGGGAAATTTTGTCTTATCGAAGTTAACAAGATAGGACAAGCGCATGAAAATGTCAGAGAAGCCATATAACGAGATTACAAGTCCATTCAAAATGTAATTGGGTTGAACGTTACAGGAAATTTATTAATGATTTCGATTGGTACCGATAATTAGTATTCTTGTCCTCAGAATTTTTACGAAATAAAAATTTAATTGTTAATTATTACAAATTTTATGATTATTGGCTATATTTTCCAAGTTAGAATGCTGTGTTCTATAATACTCGTAGATACATTATGGCAGTTAATGATTTTGCTATAGTAGTTTTTTTAAACGTTAAATATTGAAGTATTCCTATATGTATAGTAGTACCGAGATTAATTTCATTAGGTCTGGTACCATCGATGAAAAAAAGAAAATTGACAATACAAAAATGCAGTTAATATCATTGTTGTGCATTCATGTCAATGCATATATACTACGTTCATTGGCGCCGTCTGATATTTTTTCGAAAGGGGAGGGGTAAGTTTAAATTAGATTCATTTGATGAAAGCATTTCCAGCAATTATTCAGCACAATAATTTAAAAAAAAAACATCTCCTAAACTACTTCGCTTTTGTGTATTTGTTTGTGGGCAAATCTTGCAACAGCTGATTAGCCCACTTCCCATTATCCAATCAAGATGAAACTTGGCACCATGGACTCATTGCCGATGACAATGTATTTTATCAAATTTTGGGTACTCCCACCCCTCCCACATTTCAAAATCAACAAAGGGCTAATTTACCCACTTCCTGTCATCCAATCAAGATGAAACTTTGCACATACACTCGTTGACAATGACAATGCAATCTATCAAATTTTGGACACAATCCACCCATAGAGGAAATCATAAACTTTTTAATTTGAGGGTAACCCTCTATAAACTGCTCCCCTGGCGGCAACCGTTCAAAGAAACTGATTTTTTGCAAAAAATATGAAATTTTGAAAATTTAATCGTAAATGTGGGATCAAAAGATGAAGTCCAAAAAAAAAAAAATTTGTTCCCATATAGAATCAAATTTTATTGACAAAAAATGTCTTCCCTAAATTAACGTAAAATTAAATTTATCTAATTTAGAAAACAAAACAAAAAACTGGTGAGTTTAACCCAAAAATCGATAAGAGGTGTTGTAGGACCCAAATGTCCACCTATATGTCGGCGCTTATGACCGCACGTCATATTATTGCTAATTAACTTTTAACTCAATCATCAGTTTGAGTGAATTTGCGATCATAATTAATTCCTCATATAATGGCCAAAATTATAATATGTCTGATTCCAACGAACAATATAAAATAATTTTAATTGTGAATTGTAGGTATTTTGATGTTGAGTTGAAAAGTGTGAATTTGATTTAAATGAGAATTTTACATAAGCCTTATTCTATGTATGTATGTATTGTAGGTATACCTATAATGAAGTTATATGTATAACCGCACCGGATTGTTCAGTTCCAAACTTCCGGCTTTATTTTTGCCCACTGTGTTAGGGAAATGAATTGCAATTGCGGGAAACTTTTTTTTTTTTTAATTATGATTAAAACCATACCTAAATTTTATAAATACCAATTTTGTATGTTGGCATATGTGGGTGCTTTGCATACAGGCATGATTGATTCAAGTGTTGTTAAAAATTTATAAATTTTCTGGGTACATCTACCGTGTGCTTATCCTAACCCTTGGTTATATTGAACATATACATATATAAGTAGGGTGTTCCATTCTTGATACATATTTCACGAATTTTAAAATATCGGATTCTTAATTTATCTGAATTAAAAACTACCTGAATTTTAATCTACTTAATATAACTTTTGAAATGTCAGAATTTTGAATTATCTGAATTTTAAATTGTCTGAATTTTGATTATCTAATTTTTGATTAACTGAATATTAAAATGACTAGACTAGAAATAGAGAACTTACCACTATTTTTCTGGTTTTAAATATTAGATCAGAATACTTCTTTTTTTGTTTTAACCCTTTGAGACCTAGCGCCAACATACGTTGCCATTGACTTTCTGTATGCATTTTACCCATTTATTTAAATTTTTCACCACAATTATAATTTTTTTTATTTTTTCTTAATATGTGGAGAGTGTAAATCAGCCTTAAATTTCCCGTTAAATATAATAAATGTCATTTTCATTTAGATTTTATGACGTAATATCAGACGAAATTAGTATATTTAAAATAGTTATGTTTAAATGACTATTTGGTTATATGGATTTTTACCAAAAATCTTCGTTTTTTTACTAAATGTTTAGTTTATAATTGACGGCGCAATTTTATTCTCTTAGAAGTAATAGGAAAATGTCTTACAGTAAAGCTTAAATATATCGTCACATAAAATCAAGAACCATACGATAAGAAATAAAAAATTTTGCCAGATTTGGATTCTACGACCAAAAATTAGCTAGAATAAGTGTAAAATTTCAATAAATATAAGTCGACAAAAGTTCAGGTCTCAAAGGGTTAAGTAAAATATTAAAACCGGATGTGGTATATAAAAACCGGAAGTAAAATATAAAGAATCTTGATCACAAACGGACGGACGCATGAACGAACGCATGAATTGAATATTTTAAAATTTCAGTAACAGATAAACTTTTAAAATTATCAGAGTTATAAAGCACAATCATCAATTCATTAAATAATAATTTACTAAAATCAAACATAGGATAACATTTTATTGAATCAATTTGACGAGAAGGAAATATCTTTTTATAAGCGCTTAACGACATTTTTTTCAAACATCCCTACATAAGATGATATTGCAAATGGAACCAACCACCTTCCAAAACAATTTTATTTTATGTAATAAAAGTATCTTTAACCGAAACACCCTATACGTATGTAGATCAAATTAAAACAAAAAATTGTATACAAATTGCCTATTTTATTGCCGACTCAACGTATTGGCCGACATCCAAATCTTAAGGCGCTATATGTACTATCGATTTTATATTACGTATTTGCCATAGTGTACATTGTACAAACATTTTAAACTTATGACACCTCTCCATACGGATATGTGGAACTGATTATATTTGTATACCCGGTATGATTTTAATCAAAGGGTATTATAACTTTGGTATGGAGTTTGTAACGCCACTTAATACTCACTGTCCGTGATCAAGATTCTATCTACTGGGCTGAAGCTAGAAAGCTGAAATTTTTTCACAGTTTATTATGTAGTCTTAGAAAAAAACCTCTATTGTTTGTGAAACAAATCGGACAAAAAATAGGGGAGGCTGTGGTACAATGTATCATTTACTCGAAAGATAGTCGGAATATAGAAAATATGAATATGATAAGAATTATAGAGAATACGAAAATGAAGATTTCATTAATAGACCAAAAAGTTCCACGACCTACCGTTATATGGCGCTGCAGTCAATTTTATGTAATCTCTAGGGTTTTTAATCATTTACTCGAAAAATATTTGAATTATGGTTAAAATAAATATCACAAAAATGATAAGGAATAAAAAAATATAGACTTTTTTAATAGACGAAAATGTTCCACGACTTATTGTTATGGCTCTGCAATCAATTTGATGTCATTTCTAGGGATTCTAGTGTTTAATCATATGGTTTCTATTTATTTTGAATACTCAAATAATAATTCAATAAATCAATAAATCTAATTAATTTTTATATTACTGAGCAATGACTGAGCATATTACCCTATACCTATTTATATTGTTTCTCACATATCTACTACATAACACATACAAATATTTTAATAAAAACTTTGTCTCACAATTAAGACTTTTATAATCATATAAATCCTTAATCAAAGCTTTAATGAATATTAAACCTTTTCGTTCTTTATAATCATATATAAAAAAAAAAGAATCAGAATATCCAATAAAGAGTGTTCCAGGAAATTTTGTAAAAGTTTCAAATGGATTAATCTTCTTATTGAATTTTGTGATGTTATATTTGTGTTGCATGATAAAATCATAATCCAGTATAACTTTAGTGTCTTTTAGATATTCTTAATACAAGCTTAATCCCTTAAAACCTGTTTGAAACTAAAAGGTTATATTTATATGTACATCCGGAGTACAGTAATCAATAAACTCATTATATGTACGACCTATGTATGTATATACGAACAGCATTAAGGTAGAGGGATGGAAAATTTCGCGTTTTGTATTTATGTATATCATCATTAGTCATTTTCATTAGGTATGCATACTGAAAATAGTCTCCAACAATTTTGTGTAACATTTTCGAAATGTTTAATTAAATATTAGTTTGAAACAATTATTTTTTTCTATGTCGACAATGAAAATACATACGAAAATATTTGCTTGGTTTCATGCCAACAAATCTATTATGAAATAATAAACTGAGCCTGATAATAATATTGATAGTTTATTTGTTTTGCATTAAAATATTATTTTGATTTATCTGTATCTCTCTCTATTTACCTTTATAATAAATCGAAATGTATATGGAATGAATAGAACCACATAAATAAAGTCTGTTCAACATTAAATAATAGAAAAATATGTAATAGTTATAGAGGAAATACAGTGAGATTCTTCCTCTTATGATTTTAGTTGCAAATAACCTTGTGACCTTACTTTGAAGGGGTATTATAACTTTGGAATGAAGTATGTAACAACTTACCGTAGAAAAAATTAACATTATTGGTTTTTTTTTTTGGTGAAATTTAATGTTGAAGTGCACATGTCCGTCCGTTCGTCGGTGATGCAGAAATTTACATGTGTATTGTGTAATCCATCGAAGTATAGGAGAACTAGGGGTAAAATGTTACTGTGCGAAAATAATATATAAATTAACATTTGGAACAGAGAAAAAAATAATTATTTCTTTAAAAGATTAAAAAGCTCTACACCCAACACCTAAAGGACTAAAATCGATTTCATACTACATATTTTCATATAACTTTTTTTCTAGTAGTAGTTATTTTAATATTTAAAATAAGAATTCCATACAGGATTTACTGGTTTTACGTAGTAAATTATATTTGTCTATCGAATTTGTTACAAAAAATAGAAAGAAGAAGAAGAAGATGGTGTTTAGTATATTCCTTTCAATCTTTCCACACTTTATATATTCGACCATTTTTATATTTTCTCTGAAAAGTCGATGGGCGAGGACTTACTTTCTGCTTTTTCTTAAGTTTATTTTAAAATTGAGAAATAGATAATTTGTCTAGTTGCAACAATTTCTTCAAACTCCTTAATACTATCGGGTTACTAACTGTTATATACACTCATAGACGCCCGCTGAGTGAAATTGTTGGGGGGGCACACATTTTTTTTACGCAATGCAAAAACCAACTCCACCAAAAAACATTAAAACCATTACATCAAGACCTCGGATTGCGTTTTTAATTGGTTCCACAGAAAGCCAACACAAATCGAAATAATTTAGATAATTTAAAACTCAAATATTTCAAAATTAAGATAATTCAAAATTCAGATACTTCAAAAATTAGATATTGCAAAATTCAGATGGTTCAAAATTCAGATAACTCAGAATTCAGATAATTAAACATTCAGATATTGCAAATTCTTCCTTTTTCAATTTTCCTTAACAGAAGGACTAAGTAACTTCGAAGCATTTCTTTGATAATTTATGCAAAATTCATTATTTATACATTTAATAGATCAAAATACTCCTTTTTTTGTTTTAATGACCCGAGCGGACGCCTATGTATACATTCATAATTTCTAAAGACCAAGTGGTCCTTTTCCATAGAAAAATGTGCCCTAATTTTAAGCGATTCTGGAATAAATGTTTTTTAAAAAAAAAAGTCGGAATAGGTAGTATGAAAAAAACGATTTGTAAGAGTCTCTAAATCTTTGATTGAATTTAGAACATACACGACGTTCCTTCTCGTTCTTCATTCAACTTAGTCATTTTGAATTCAAACAATTTCGCGACCCTATAATGCTATCGAAACATGTCTATAGACTCATATGAGCTATTTCGAAATATTTACTACTTCGTTTATTCCATTTTTGGAGCCGTAATGTTCATAAAATACTTCCATCGAATTTTAACCAACCAACCAATAGAAAGCAGAGTCAAACTGCGTATTTCCACAATTTCACCTACACCACAATCTTCTATAAACACACACAAAGGTATTGGTGAGAGAGTTATTTTTCACTATATACCTACGTTTAAAGTAATTTCCTTTTAACTGTAATACCGGAAAAGTACAACAAAACTTTCATATTTGACAAGATTTCAAAAAAAATAATTTTTTTTTGTGCGTCTGTGATCAAAGTATCGCCTAAGCCTAAGCGACTGAAATTTTTATTCAATTTATTGCTCGAAATATTTTGACTATATGTATAAACTTAGAAAATATATTCCAAATAGGAAAAAAGTAGAATCGTGGGTGGCTGTAGCTTTCGATGCAGTGACTTTCAGTGTTCTGTTGGCATTTGTGGCTAAACAGTGTGGGAAATTAAATGCTGTCAGCAGGGTTGTTAAAGTAACAAATGATCGATAAAATACCTAATTTGTTACTGGTAACAAATGTCAATGTTACACGACGAAAATTAAGTTACATTTCCGACATGTTACCAAACAGTTACCAAAATTGGTACCTTTTTTCAAACCAATGGCCCGTTTCACATCTTTCGTTTTCGTTAAACAGATTTTGCAGGTAAAGGGTGCAAGATGGAGAATGTAGTTATTTTGGCAGAACTTTGCATCCGAAATGATTTAGGAATCACGGTAATTACACCAATACAATTTCACTAAAAATAGTTCCGTTCTGCTTGCTTTTTCGATAGAAAATGAAAAAATTCACTCACACATTCATAGCGTCATGTATACGTATAAGAAAATTAATTACTGGCGTTGCTCTATCTTTTGAAAGGGCTTCCGTTTCGTAAAACCTGTTCAACGAAAACGAAAGATGCCTCGTGCGAAACGGGGCAATAGTTGCCGCCAATTTGCCATTCATGTATTTGTCAAACTGAATTGGATGAAATAGTATTAGTTACATTTGTTACATTTGTTTCATTTATTACCATTTTGTTATTAGTTTCGTAATAAATGTAACAAATTCGTAAAAAAGTGTTACTTTAACAGCCCTAGCTCTTAGTTGTTCTAACTTCATTTTTAAGTGCTGTGAGCTTTTAATTCTTATGGAGCCCAATACTATTGAATTCGACGCTACAATTAAAATACCGAATTTATTTTATGATATTACAATCAATTATCTTTTAAATAAACCAAACATGGCCTAACAACGCGAACGCGCCCCGCTCCCTATCATTTTCCTCAAGCCCTTTGAATGATTTGAAATAGGATAATATAAAAATCTTTTCCTCTTATCGACAAATTCATTCAATTTCTTGTAATATATCAAAACAATAAATTTTAATAACATTTTCACAGATTCACGTGATAAGTCTTCGAAGCGTTTCGAAGTGTGTTCGTAACAAATAAAACCAAAATTATGACTTTAACACAAATTTCCCTCAAACCATTCACTTAGAACACCCAGAATTTTCCCTTTTCTCATTTTTATTTTATGGCTTTTCTTGTTATGCTGTTTCTACTCATCATATATATATTTTATGTACAAAAAAGGAGGCTATTGTGAAAATTCATACATCACGAGAACTGCTAAAATAAAACTTTGCACAAAACTCGAAATAAGGAAATACTTAGAGAAATTGCCGCACTGTGATTTTTCCACAATTTTTTTTTTTTTTATTTATTATCTTTCCTCGCAGAAATTTATGATAATTGATTTGGTTTTTGTCATATGCGGAGTACGCACCAGATAATAACGTATTTAATTATTTAACAAGAAGAAAATTGTTGGTTTTTCTAATAAAACTTTTTCTTTTTTCCTTTTTTTTTTTGAAATTTTACATTTTTTTATATTATAATTTAATAAAAGTAATGAAAATAGAGAATCAATTTGCATTTATTCCATATTAAAAAGCGAATACACTCGTATTTCAACACAGCTAAAAAGTCATTAAAATTTTCCATTTATTTCCATTATCGTGTTTTTTTCTTTTTGGTTTTTTTCGTTTAAAAATATTCGATTTTATAATGATGAAAACCAATGATTTAATAATAATATTCACTCTCTTGCATATACATATACATAGATACAATGCATACGTATGTAGATACTCGTATATGTATATGGTACGAATAATACATAAATTTTTTTTTTTTGGGTTGAATTCAAAATGAGTTATACGTCATTTTTTTGGAAAATTTATTACAAACTAGAATGGGATTTTGGAAGCTTTTTAATTTAGGACAGAATTTACCGTCAGAGAAAATTTATATTTCGTTGTGATTTATTTTTTATGCTGTGCAGAAAGACGGCAAAAGAATAGAAAATGGTTGATTACTTATGGTACATTTGTATATTTATGATAAATATTCTTTAAAAAAAAAAAAAACAAAACAATGAAAAAAAAAGAGAAAATACCAGAAATACATTTGTAGATCAGAACCGTAACTTAATGTAATGAAAATGGGTATTCTTTT
The DNA here is from genome assembly GCA_026745375.1 of Platyura marginata. NCBI lineage: Eukaryota > Metazoa > Arthropoda > Insecta > Diptera > Keroplatidae > Platyura > Platyura marginata. The sequence continues at coordinate 20,114 of JANSTT010004326.1, forward strand.
GGGTTTTACCGAAATTTTAATAAAAAACAAAAAAATAATTAAAAATCAAATCCATTTTATTTGGAATAGAAAATAAGGATATTTGTTACATATTGTAGTAGATAGGAAGCCTATAAGTAGGCTACTGTACGTGGTTATTAAGGAAATTGAAATTATGTATTCCTGATTTCAAACATCGAACATCGATTTAAATAAAAAAATATTTTAACCCACAGAATGGTTCAGAAGTTAACTAAAATTGTAAAATCCCTTTAAAACAATTTTTTTGTACCAAATTTCGACTCTCCATCCATCATTTTACGAGCGATCACAAATTAAAATTCATTCTGTAAATATTTGTAGAAATATTTCTACTTCTGTCGGAATAAAGTGTTGTACAGAAAAATACGTAGTAATATTCTGTGGCCACATGTGCAGTTTTAATATTTCGACCCGTCTTGAAGAAAATAGCAACGTTTTGATTTATAAATCCTATTGATTTTAAAGGTTTTTCTGGAAAACAAAGTATTTCAGCCATTATTATAAATAAAAAATAAAAAATTTAAAATAATCAAATCAATTAGGCCGTTTGGTTTTTAATGTGTAATTCGCTAAAAAAAACATTTTGATAATCCGTCAAGGGCGAAATAAAAGATTGGACGATGTAGAATTCGATTCTATTGAAAACTCCTTTTTGGCCACTTAAGCCACTATGACTTTTGGCCACAGAATTGTAGAAATTCATGCTTCAAATTAAAACTGAGAGGTACCAATTTTCAAACGTGAATGTCCCATGCCTAAAGATAGAATAAGTTCTCGTTCTTAGTATAAACAGAATAAATTTAAGCATTCAAACTTGTTTTGTGTAATAATTCGTGTTAAATTTAACATACTAGGTATCTTCTAGCTTTGTTTCACACACTTTAAATCTTATTTGCCTAAATGTTCTAAGATCATTTGATTAGTGAATAAGCTAAAAAGAGAGAGAGAGAGAAGAAAAAAAACGAAGAACAACCAATCATAGTAATAGAACATAAAAATTCAATTTTTAGAATAAATGTTGTTTTTGTTGAAAATATTTGTAAAAAGCCTCCGAAAGAGATTTACACCCATCCCTCGATTTACAAGATTTCTTTTTAACATGGTTTCCCTTTAACATAATTTCCCTTTAACATGGTTTCCCTTTAACATGGTTTCCCTTTAACACGGTTTCCCTTTAACAGGGTTTCTCTTTAACACGGTTTTTTAATTAAAAAAAAAAGTTATGTTTTTTTTCGTCGTAGAACTTATCGTACCGTGTAAATCGAGGGATTGGTGTATCTGTATAAATTGTCTCATTTTTGTTTGTTTATGATTTAACATTCTAGAATGGTAAAGACACGGTTTTTTGTGAGCCACACATTTTTTTTTTTAGGAAAAGTCATTTTTTTTGCCATTTTGTACACACTGCACTGCATTTTATTTTAATTTTGAAAGTGACTCAATTTCCTTCTACTTCTACTATACTTATTTGCTAGAACTTAATATAATTGCTTTTCACAATTATCTATTGTTCTTCTACTTATGTAAATTAAAGAAAATTTTCATATATACCCTACAACACCTTTATTCAAAAACAATATTTTAAAAAGAGCTTAAGAAAACAATGAAAAATATTATAGAAATTTTCGTACAATTAAATATCTCGAGCTGGTATTATTAAAATTATTTTCCTTTCTAATTATTCCTTTGAAAAGCAGAATTTGTTTTGTTTTCTTCATTGTTTTGCAGAGACTAAATAAAAAAAAAAGTTGTTTTTAAAGAATTTCTTATTCTTGATTCCCCTTCTACTGTTGTTTGCGTTTATATGTTATTCTGATTTTAATTTGTAATAACATGTACAGAATTTCTATATACTACATACATACATATAACTACCTACCTACCTACCTACCTATAGTAAGACAAAAGATTTTTGTGAAAAAAGAAGAATTTGAAAGAAAAAACTTTGTTCCCAAAGAAAATTCAAGAATGTTTTGTTCTATTATTTAAAATAATACGTAGAAGTTACTTGTAATTGTCTTATGTCTATTGTTCTTGTTCTCTGAATGAATAAATTTACTTTAAGCAACCGTTAGTGTCTTAGAGTAATTTGTTACCGAACACTCGAACATTAAACACTCTTTATTCATTAAATAATTAGCAATATAAATTCTGTGTCTACTTTTGTCCATAATAATACTAAGGAATAGTTAATGATTACCTACACTGTATTCTGTCTTAACTTAACTTCTATTGGTGGCTAGGGCTTCTATTTAGCTTCCAGTTTTTCTGGACGTCATCTCTTTTGAAGTATACAAATAATAGCTGGTCTAGTATTATTTCAAGTTTTTTAAGATGACACCGGTTAGACTGTCAGAAGTAGGTGGCCGCAACTTCCTTACAACCAGTCAAAAATTTCTATAGAAAAAGTGCGACAAGTTTTTTGTTCTGTGAAGAAGCGCGGTACGGTGATTTAGGCGAGTGGGAAACAAAGAAAAAAGGCTGCTAAGTAAACCTTCGGAGCTTCCACAGAAAACTACCCTTCCCTTCATTTTTCAAACTCAACGTTCTTCATCTTTCCCCCACTCTTCCCAACCCTTCTTCCCTTTTCCCCCACCCTTCTCCTCTTTTCCCCACCTTCTTCCAAATATTCGTATTTGTGCCCATATATTATATATATATATATATATATATATATACTTTGTATGGGAGGTCCTATAAGGGTTAACGTTAGGGTCAAAAACAATGACCACCATTTATGATAAATAAAAAAATAAAAGTTTTTTGTTTTTGTCATTTTATCGAAATTTGGATTTTTAGTATGCTAAAAATCCAAAAAAACTAAACAATAAAAAGCACGTGTTTTTCGAAAAAGTTGTATGGGAAGGGGTCGCAGGAGTCGACCGATTTTGCCCATTTGCAATACCAAGCAGCTCGTTCACAAAAAAACTACGCTGCCAAGTCGCTGGCTCAACGCGTTCGAAAGTTGTGTATACAGGGGAGCGAGTGAGCGAGCGATACTTACTACCAACATTTTTATTGCAGTTTTACGATTAAAAATGTCCAAAACGTGGACATTTCACAAAAATTTCGATTTTAAATTTTTCAAAAATGAATGTGAAACTAATGCTTCCACTTTTTTTTTTAGTGCGTGGAAGCAACACTTATTTTTTAGTGTGTGAAAGTAAAATACGAATTTATAAATGGAAAAATTTGTTGTTTGGAAAGGGCTTTGAGGTTCTGTTGGGTTCAAATACTGGGGACTATAATTGCAACTGACTTATTAATAATTGAAATTGATACCAGAAATTAAATTGAAAAAATACCACCTCACTGTAGCGAACTCAAACCCATAGTCCAATTATTAATTTTATTATGATGAAAATGTGTAGGAATTAACTGAACAGGTATTCAACATTATTAATTAATTAATTTAATTGAATAACATAATTAAAAATCCATGATGACCATGAGTGCACAGGTATGCATATTATAACAAATTAATCAATTAGCCAAATTCCCGAACTACAATGCAATATGTAATTGGTATACACAATGTGCCCCTAACATTAATTACCTTTCGTTGAATAGGAACATTTAATTATATTATGCATGGTCTTTGATCTGTATCAACCATTAATTGTTCACAAAATATGCTATAAATTGCTATATATGTATGTAATGTATGTTGTATGTACGTGTACGAGTACGTAGGTATCGTGTGTAAGCGTAGTTTAATTTAAAATTTGTTATTACCTATCTATTAAAATAGAAAATTCAACAATTTTGAAGTGATACATGGTAATAGGGAGGCGTCGGCTGGTTTGTGAGATATGAAATTAAGTTTTGAACATTAATTAAAATTGTTGAATGTATAAATTTTGTGCGCGTAAGAATTATTGATCTCATTATCACCGATAATATAGAGTTTTCCCTTAATGCTTGAATTACTTTTCCATTTTTTCTAACTGAAATCGGTTTTTTTTCCATTATTGGCTTACTTTTCGTAGTCCTATAACAGCGAGTTACTTGACTGGGGTACGAATGCCTCCAAGCCCTTACAAATTTCTGACTGTATATGATCACTCTGGTGATCTCTGGAGGCAGAAGGTGAAGGCAGAAAATTCTGGAAAAAACAGGCACCAGCCTGCCATTACGGTGAACCTTTTGCTTGGGCTTACCGGCGAGAGCTTGCAAATCTCTGCTAGAACAAACCTTCAGGTAGAGTGTGGTACGTGACAAAATGGCGAGCGCTTTTAAGATGCAGACAAGCTGCAGCGAAATTCATACTTTTCCTGGCCAGAACAAAGGCGAGGAAGTTTAAAGAATTTCTTATCCGGGCACAGACAGTTCAGAGCTCATCTACACGGGATGGGCGTGGTGGAAAAACCAACCTATAGATTTTTTGAGAAACTGTCCAACATAACTGAACATTTTTTTTTGTAACTGCCCAGTCGTGTTAGAGAATATAGGGATTTGGAAGCCGTCTGGTAAAATTGTCGGAAATTCGCAATGCCCCCTGCGCAACCATTCTAAGGTTCATTGATCTTCTAGAATGGTAGCCGCTGGGCACGTCAGAATGCGAGGGATATCTAATGCGGCCCATTTATGGATGCCTAAGGACCTCGTGCAGCTGCTCTCTCTTTAGACTAACTAACTGACTGCAGATCGACTGGCACATTTTTAAACTTGGATCGCGTTCAATCTGGTTGTGAATAATTATAAAATCATTGTACACTGTACAGTCATCATTTTCTTATATCTTTCTAGAGTCGCTACACAACTAACTTTAATGTACATTTTGAAAGATGCCATAATTCAAGCATACAACAGATAATTTTCTATATATATTAAAATTAAAATGTCGACAGGGTGCACCCATCAATTAGTCCAAAAATTTGATTCTCAATTTATTTAAATGTACATATGTATATCTACCTACACATTAATTTCATATTCTAATGATATTATACATCAATCAACTACTTACTGTTCGGTCTTCATATACATACTTGTACATATTATATTACACAAAAGATACTTTATCTAGTGTTATAATAATTTGTTTTCATTATTTATATTTATCCTTTTAATCTCGTATATACAAGTATAATACAAAGCATACTTTCTTACAATGCTTTACTATTATATAGCAAACATGAAAGTTATTTTATAAAAAGGTCACCAAGGGATAATTATGGTTTGCTTTTAGATTAATTTTTCCAGAAAAATTCTGTTCAAAATGTTATTTAAAATGTAGGATACCGTATAGAATTTTAAATTGAAAAGGATGGAGCATTGCTGCCTTAATGTCGCTTTTATCTTTTCAAATAACATTATCAACGCTTATAGAAGGGTAAAATAATTTTAATTCTACTTAAAAAAAAAAAAACAAAAATTGCTATACATACCTACATATGTAGATACATGGAGGATACTCGAGCCATTCCAGTCACCTTTTTCAAAAAATATACATGGAGGTTACTTCAAGCCATCCCAGAGCCAATTTTTGACTTTTTCAAAAAAATCTTTTTCCCTTCGATTCGTATTAAATAAACCTATCGTTTAACCATAGCACTCTTTTCAAAAATATATACACGGAGGATACTTCGAGCTGTCCCAGTTCCTTTTTTTTAAAAATATATACATGGAGAATACTTCGAGCTGTCCCAGTTCCTTTTTTTCAAAAATATGTACATGGATATCCCAGAGTTAATTTTTTGACTTTTTCAAAAAAATCTTTTTCCCTTCGATTTGTATTAAATAAACCTAACTCTTTTCAAAAATATATACATGGATGGTACTTCGAGCTATCCCAGTTCTTTTTTTTCAAAAATTTATACATGGAGGATACTTCGAACCATCCCAGAGTCAATTTTTGACTTTTTTAAAAAAATCTTTTTCCCTCCTATTTGTATTAAATAAACCTATCGTTTAACCATAGCAGTACTCAATATATACATTTTTCTTTTTAATTATTACGAGACTTCTTTTTAAAAAATGTTATACTAACTATAGTCCGGAATAATGATGCACGATCATTGTGAAGAAATTAAAAAAAACAAAATCCATAAACATAAAGGAAAACAAATTTTGAGTTTTTTTTTTGTGATTTTTTAAAAAGTTTTTATTTTAACATAATTTTTAATTGCCAGCAAAAAAATTATGTGCCTTTATATGCAAAATCAATTCAAAATCCAAAAACCAAAAAAAAAAAAATTATTTTTAAAAAAACACATCTGTACATAAATAGTTTTTAAAAAACGATTTTTTCATTGTTAAAGTTCAAAGCTTAGTTTAAATTTTTGCTCAAAAAAAGTTTAAAAATTTAGTAAAATTCCATTTGTTTTTTATTAAATTGTTAAATTAAATTATCGTTCATCAATCAGCAGCATTACCTCCTGTAGGAGTATTTTCACAATTCCTTTTGTTAACAATATAGGTACACCAGATTAAATTGCATAATTGTATAGAGCTCAAGTAAGTAAACCGTGCTTTTGCATAAATTATAGGCACATTTTAAATCGTTTCATTTACATATTTAAAACGAGATTAACCCTACTTCAAAAAAAAAAAAAAAAAAAAAAAATCACAAAACCCTTGTATAGGAGCAAATAAATCAATTATTATTTTATGTGTATTTTCATCAACTGAAGCCTAAAATCTAATCAAACAATATAAATATTTATCTCTATATATATCTACATAGAATATAGAGAGAGGAGAATAAGCCCAAAGCACGAAATTAATTACCAGAAAAAGGCGGAAAATATCCCATCCACCTCTATAAGCAAAAGAGGAGAAACACTAATCTATTTCGAAAACCACAAAAACAACATTTTGAAATTTGTTCAACTACGAAATGTAAATTTATCCCATCCAACAAGAAACGATTCTTCCAGGATAAACATAATTTGATTTTGATATGTTTATTTCGGTTTTTGCGGCCTTATCGTTTCATTCCAATAAGTTAATATTACACAGTGTTTGTTTAGTATAGGATAAATTTAACTAAATAGAGCGGAATATTAATTTGATAATTGTAGGTACCACTCACCACTCTACATTCTATTTATAACTAAGAACAATAATGTACATGAAGCCTTACATATAAAATCAATTATACATAGTTCTAGTACGTCACTGTATACCATTACATCATTAACAATGTCTAGAACTAACAATTCATTACTGTGATATAATTAATTTAGTTCGTTATTAATTATTTTATATACGTTTGACGAATAAGTGTCAGTTAAAGTTTTGCGTGTGTGTGTGTGTGAATTGATTAAATTACAGGTAATCCTCGTATAACGCGGTACTTCTATAACGCCTTTTTTTCGCTACAACGCGGTTTTGAAATTGCAGACGTTCCTTGTATAACGCGGCTGCAGTTTCGTATAACGCGGTCTTGAAATTATCAAATATTGATTTTTTTACCTAAAATATTCTTTAAAATAGAATTACATATTTTAGAAGAAGCTCAACTATCAAGCTTTCATGAGCTGCGTTGAGAATTAGTCGAATTAATTAAAAATTATTCAAACCCAACTCAAAGTTCATTAAAAACCATTCAAATCAAACGGGAATTTGACAGTTGAATTTTTTTTTGAAATTTTTTTGAACTAAAATTTTTTTTATATATGAAAAAATATCGTTTTTATTAGATTTGAAACGTAACCCGACTGTTTGTCTCGTATAACGCGGTTTTGTGCATTTTTGTTGGAACCAATAACGAGGGTTACCTGTATTACATATATATAAATTATTTATATTCACCACACTCTTATTTCATTTTGGTGACTTTTTAAATTTTTTGAAAATGAAAAAAAAAACTAAAAAAATCTTCACCAAAAACATTTTAGTTAGCAAAATTTAGACGTCAACATTGTGACATTTAAGTGTAATGGGTATATAGGCCATACCACAACAGTGTTGTCATTGCTCTATGTGATTCACGACGCAAACCAGTTAAGTGATGCCACAACAACAGTCGAGTGATGCCACACGTAATCTTTCTTGCATTGGTTGTTTCTTTTATATATTTACGTGAAGCTTTGCGTGTGTAAGAGAATTTGAAGTTGCTTTCGTTAGATTGGTGTTGATGCACCAGATAAATAGATTTGGTTTTTGATGCAAAATTCTCTACAAACGTAGAGATATTTTCTTTACCTCCTGTACGTACTGTGTGGCATGGCCTTATAAATGTCAAGATTTTTAATGGTAAATTAATTGCAATTCGATACTGTCATAATTTCGTTAATACTGGCGTAGACATACTCTATATAACAAAATTTGCATTGCACAATAGCAAAATTGCACATGCACATGGTCTAGCTTATACATTTCAGGTGTAATTTAAATGCACAACGCACAACTTTATTTCAAAATCAATTTGTATCAATTGTGCCTTAGTTGAAATGGTTAAATGGATCGATTTGTATTGTGTATAGAAGTTCTGCTCTGGAATTCACGTACGCTTTTTATGTGTGTGTAACATTCAGGTAGGTTAATTGCAACATAATATTACCTTATATTTCCCCGTATATTGTACAATCATGCTACAGTAGAATCACGAAAATTCGAACCCTCGAAAATCTCAAAAAGACGATCACAATTTAACTTTTAATAAAGGAAAGGGAAAGTTTTATTACGTACTGATCATTTTTTTTTTTCATAAAAAACAATATACAGTAGAAAGTTTTGTAGTTATCCTTGGAAGCGTTCTTAGTTGATTTTTTATAGAATAAGTGGTAGGAAATCTAATTGAACATTTAAAAAAAAAATTGTTTTTGGTTGTTTCGGAGTATTGGATGTTGGTCATCGATTTTGATTTGCATAATACATAATACATATAAACACAGTGGCGGAAAAAATATTCGAACAGCATTTTCTTTAATATAAAACTTTAATATATTCGTAAACAATTAACATAACGAATTTCTTTTTTATTATTGCAACATGAATAATTTTGAAAATTTTATTTCATTGCTTACGAATATAATGACGTTTTATATTTAGATTAAAGAAATTCTTATCCGAATACTTTTTTCCGCCACTGTAGATACATTTGCTGTTGTAAATTTACATTTTAATAATAAATGTAGAATTTTATTCATTTATTTCTATATGAAAGGACACCATAAAATTAAAAAAAGTCATAAAGTAAGATAAAATTGATAAAATAAAAAAAAATGGAAAATGTCTCTTAAATTTTCTCCATCTAAATATTGACTGATGAAAAGTTTTCTTTCAGTCTAGACAAGTAAATAAGTTTGTTTTTAAACTCTCTTTCATCTATATACTTGTATACTATAAGTTTGAACAGGAAAACAAAATTAAAATTACCAGGAAATGTCTTTTTATATTGTGTGTGTTGTACCAAAAACTTGACTACGTTTAGTTGTCGTCAGTAAATATAGGAAATGAGAGAAAACTTCCATTTGAACGTAATATTCGCCATTTTCATCAATAAAGTTCGTCAATTTATTTTCGTGTCGTTCAATTGAGTTGAAATTGATTGATTCTTGTGATTTTTCATTTAAAAAGTGTTCTTTTAAAAGAGACCCGGAGGGGGGGGGGGTGTAGCGGGGCTGGTGCGGTAGGTATAGCAGGCAACTTGTTTTTCGTGTAATTTAATTTACTTAACTTTATTTCGATGTTTCTATTTTGGATTTAATCGAATTGAACGATTTTTGTTTTGCATATAGCAATTTGGAACGTTTTAGCTGCTTTTGGCTGTAGCTTTTTTTGGAAATGTGTTATTTTGTAAAAAAGAATTTAAAGACATTTCAAAAGATGTATTCTTTTATTCATTTATTTATTTACCAATCAGTGTAGACATGATCTTTCATAAAATTATTTTTTTAGGTATCGTTATGTAGGTAGATGTAGGGTGCATTTAGGATTGGATTTCGGAGGGTTTAACAAATGTTAAATTGGTGATTATTTATAAAGAGCAACTTATTCAGCTCATCAATATTTTATTATTATCAATGTTTCATCTAAACATTTTAAGCTAAGATAAATCACATGATAGGATTTGGTATTATCACTACCATCAGTAAACAATTTGCTTTTACATAAAAAAATTATTGCGTAATTAAATTTAATGTAGACTAAATTGACTGTAACGATAATAAACATTTAATTTGGGTAAATATTTACTTACCCACTCTGTACTACAGAATGGACCTAAAAAAAATTAAACTTTTGATTCTTGGTTTTGAAGAGAAAAATTAAAAATTAAAAATTATTTATCATCACCTCTTTATTTAATAGTTTTAAATTCATATAACAAATACTAAAATCGTACTA